>MU729799.1:4375-25013 GCA_026770625.1 Nicotiana glauca
TGAACTTAGACAAGTGATACTCATTTGGTCTCAACTTTCTTCTCTTGTTCTTTATTTAGATGTTCTTTATTCACGGCATCTGGATTAGCCGATTGTAAATAGATGATAAATTTGAAGTGCTAAAAAGTATTTTAAAGTGCTGAAACTGATTTTTTAATTAAGTATTTACGTGTTTAGATAGACTTGCTAAAATTTATAATAAACAGTTGATATATTTGGTGGAAAAGTGCTGATAAGTTGATCTTTTTGTTAAAAAGACTAGAATACCCTTAAAATTTTTACAAAAGATTATAAATTTAAAGGTTTCTTTGTAAAGAAAAGGATGAACAACGAATGTGAAAAGAAGAGAAAATTAGAAAATTTATTTTGGGAAAAAATATTTGTGAATTAAAAAATATTATTAAGGTTAAACTAGTAAAAACCTTGGTCAAACTAAAAATACTTATAAGCTGAAAAAGCATAAGTTTGGGGTGGCCAATATACGGTTACTAATTGCACAATTGTAATTATTTTTTAGGTGAGTTTAGTGTATAAAAGTTTGGACTCTATATATTGATAGTTAAGATTTTTCATGGAGTTAATTTTACTTAACCCTTTAATCTTCTGATAATGGAAAACACTAACCCCTTCACCTTTTGTATGGAATACGTATCTTAAATCAACGGTCAAAAATCAATTGGATTATTACATGTATTTTCAAAATGTCAAAAATAATATTCAATCATTGTATGGGGTCGAATTTGACCTATCACATCCCCAAATAAGCACGACCAACCGTATATACACAAGTCCGGCTGAAGGGACGACTCAAGGACAATATAAAGGACAACCTTGCAACCAGTCGGTCCCTATATAGCATGTATTTTGTCTTTATCTTTTTTGGCAGTTAAAATAGAGCCCCTTCTCTATATAAGGGAGGTCTCAGTTGTGTAAAAGGCATTGAATGATTTCTGATAATAAAAACTCTCTCTCTAATACTATACTGCTCTCTCCTCTTTCTAGAATCCCCGTTCTCATATCTCTAATATTATTATCCTCTCATATTCACTAACGAATACTACCATTGCTTAGATTAATTGCAAAGAGTATCCTAGGGTCAGTTATCTTCGATTACGATTTACCCCTTCTTGTATATTGATTGATTTTCTTAAATATTATTCGATAACTTTTTAAGTCAAATAATTTGGCGCCATTTGTGGGGATTTCGGTAATCGAAATCATAGTTCACATCTAGGATATTGAAAACAACAATCAATGTCCTTCAAACTCCGTAGAACCAGCAAATGGTAGATAAAGAATATAGGCTGAAGATGATAGCAAATATTTCAACCAACCTCATAGGCCCCCTCAACGAGGCCGGTAGAGAAAATATTGCGAACGTAATACCAAGTAGTGTTCCGGGGGAGGAAATTTCGCCATCCTCACTCGAAGACCTAACAATCTTGCACGAAAGGGGGGCTTCAATGTCTGTGGTAAAGGAAACGCCTCCAGCAGTCAAAAAGTTACTGGAGGAGTGGTTGACGAACACCCTAAGTGGCCTGCTCGAGAAACCGTCCCCGAAAAATCTCAAAGACTCATCAACAGCAGAAATCGCTGCGGCCGCTGGTGAACCAAGTGTTATACGAACGAGCAGCGCCCACACGGATATCAACGCAAGCGACAATGCACTCGCGGCTGTCCTTAGGAAAATGGAAGAAATCGAGAACGAGGATAAAGCGCTCCGTGACCAAATGAAGGAGCATCAGGAAAGGGTAGACAAAATACCTGGTGCCCCGAAACTACTGCCAAAACGCGACGTAGGAAGGTTCATCGAGCAACCGTATAGCGAGGAAGCTGCTCCTCACCCGATCCCTAAAACCTTTAAGATGCCCCCATACTTGAGAATATATGACGGGACCATGGATCTGGAAGATCATCTGATCCACTATGTAACCGCTGTAAAAGGAAACGACTTATCAAAAGAACAGGTGTCGTCCGTGTTGCTGAAAAAGTTTGGACAAACTTTTACAGGAGCAGCGCTAACATGGTACTCACAACTACCAGCTAGATCGATATTGACGTTTAAAGAGATGTCAGATAAGTTCGCCACTGCTCATGCAGGAGTAAAAAAGGTTGAGGCAAGGGTTAACGGCATCTTTGCAATCAGGCAAATGACGAGCGAAGGGCTCAAGGACTTCCTAGCACGATTCAACAGGGTATGAATGGGCTTGCCTAATGTATCAGAAGGAATGGCGGTCGCTGTCTTCCAAAAAGGGTTTAACAGAGATGGGTCGAAAGCAACCAAGAAGCTACTCAGCCGACTCATGAAGTACTCCCCCCACTACATGGGAAGATATCCACAATGCCTACTGTGCAGAAGTAAAAGCAGACGAAGACGACCTTAATGGTCCAAACCAAGGACTGACATCAGTGCAGTCAGAAAGCAGGAGGGCACGACGCAACAATGGGTGATGGGAACCACTCCTGTGGTTCAACAAAAAAAGGCATCAGCCCTATGTCAGAGCTCCTAATCCACCTTCTCTGAGACACCCAGACGCCTTGCAACGACACACTGCCCCGCTTCGGAACGAAAGAGGTATGCCTCCGTTATTATCCGCTCATAACTTTTGTGTCTCACCTTTAGAAATAGTGTACGCACTGGAGAAGCTGGGCACAAAAGTACAATGGCCGCAAAAAATGAAGTCAGATCCTAGCGCAAGGAAATCAAACGTCCTATGCGAATTCCATCAGGAAAAGGGACACAGGACCGAAGATTGCATAGGTATATGATAGGAAGTAGTCAGAATGCTGAACCAAGGATACCTGAAAGAGCTACTCAGTGACAAAGGGAGAGCTAACTTCGCCATGGGAAGTGATCAATCCCAAGGACTGCCAAAGCCACCATCCCTAGCGCGAATCATACAGATGATCGTCGGCGGCGGTGATGACTCGACGATCAACCACGTAAAATTTACCACCACATACAAGTTGAAATGCATGATTGCCCATGAACGGTATGACGACTTCGAAGAGTAAGTCCGATGCCGATGATTTGTCCTTCCCTCACTATGATGCTTTAGTTATCACTTTACGCATTTCTGATACTGATGCAAAGAGAATCATGTTAGACGACGAAAGCGGTGCATGTATTATCCACCCGAGGGTCCTCACGCAAATAGGCTCGAAGATAAGGTAATATAGCATTGCATAACACTGACAGGTTTTAACAATGCAGTAGAGCGTACCTTCGGAGAAATATCACTGCCAGTCCTGGTGGGAGGAGTCACGCTAGAAACCACATTCCACGTCATGAACCAGGAAATGACTTACAACGTCATTATAGGTTGTCAGTGGATACACGCCATGCGAGCCATCCCCTCGAGTCTCTATCAGGTAATCAAGTTTTCCAACCCATGGGGAATATTCAGTATCCGGGGTGAACCACGCACCACCCAAGAATGTTATCGGATCGCCCAGGATTGCACTCATACCAAGCAACTAAAAGGAGCAAGCGCGGAAGCATAACAATCAGCCATGTCGGGAACTAAAATCAACTCGTCAACGGAGGGAATTAAGGACCCAGATGTCGTAGAAGCTTGCAAAGCAACAATCGAGGACCTCGACCCTGTCATGCTAGACAATACCGACAGTTCGAAAAGATCCTACATCGGGCATAACCTCTCCAACCCAGGTAAGTACCATAAATTCTTAACTAACAATACATGTTTGTTCGCCTTCTCCCATTCAGATATGCCGAGGATCCCAAAAGACATCGCCACTCACAAACTGGATGTCTACCCACTTTATCCGCCCGTACGGCAAATTAATAGGAAATTCAACGCCGCCATCAATGAGGCAGTCAGCAAAGAAGTAGACAAACTACTAGCCAAAGGTTCCATCAGAGAATCGAAATACCCCCAATGGGTCGCCAATGTAGTCATGGTCAAAAAGAAAAATGGGAAATGAATAATGTGCGTAGACTTCACCTTTTTGTGCGGTCCGCGCCCCCAGCTTCAGAGTGAAAAAATTGAAGACCAAGACCCTACGCGACCGCTGCATTTCTGCGCGGTCCGTGCCAGCCCCGCAAGGGCATTTTTATCCAGTTTTTCTAGCCTAGTATAAATAGAATATTTTACCAATTTTAGGTTAAGTTTGGTATTAGAGATAGCTGCTGCACTCGTGAGACTCAAGTCTAAGCCTATTTTGGGCAATTTCATTTTGTTTTATCATGGATTCTTGTAGATTATCATTATAGTTAATTAATATGTTTATTTTATCTACTATTTCTTCAATTTCTGTTCCTCTCATGTCTAGCTAAACCTATTAGCTAGGGTTGTGGCTCAACCCTAGTGTGGGTAGTTAATGCGTGTGATTGTTTAATGCTTGAATGATGTTGGGTGTTTGCTATTTGGGTTAATTTTATGGTTTAATTAGGATTTAGTGGTTGCAAATACCAAGTCTAGCTTAGTGGGTCTTGAATCTTCTTGAGAAAGAGTGTCTATGACTCCAAAATTGACCCAACAAGGCATTGGGATGGACCCATGAGAATGGTAGTCCCAATTAACGGGTTAAACCTCGAGAGAGTAATTACCCAACTTGAACCCTAAGTTGTTTGGGCATATTGACCTACCTAAATGGTCTCTCGAGAGTCAATTGGGCAAAATCACTCTCTCTACCGAGAGGTGTGAGAGTGAGTGCAATCGTGCAACAGTTATAGCATAAGCCCCATAATAATCATTCTAGTGTTAGGAATCTCTACCCGTGAGTTAACCACCTAGGTAAATGTCATGGCCCTAGTGCTTTTCTCTATCTTGCATACAAACTAGAATCAATATCTTAGCATAATTTAGTTCTAATTAGTAGTTTTTAAATTGTAGTTGATAAATATAAAAAACCCAAAAATGGTAGAAGTATAATTAGAAGCCAAAACTCATCTCTAGACTTAACAAATACTCAACCCCCTTATCTAGCTTCCTATGGAAATTGACCCCGATACCAATATTGGGTAAAAGTATTAGCGCCCACTCTTTCTAAGGTTGTGTCCGCTGCGATCACTTTTTGGCGCCGTTGGCGGGGAGCTTACGGTGTTGACTATTTGCGTAGCTAGTTTTGTGTTTTGCTTCTCTTTCCTTATTTTTACTAATATTATTTGTGTCGATCTATCAGGTACACATGGATCTAAACGGAAATGTCCCTCTTGACAACGTGGTTGCGGGGGAGGAGGTTGATGATGTCGAGCAAGATGAGCTCCAGGTACCACAAATACCAAGGAGAGGTAGAAATTCTAATGCAAAAATGATCAAATCCCAGCCCCTCCACCACCTCCACCAAGAGTAGCTCCAAGGGTACTTCCGAACCAGGGTTATGCAAGTGCCATAGTCCCTCCCCGAATCCGGGCGGGAAATTTTCAAATCACAAATGTTATGTTGACACTTCTCGAGCAAAGAGGATATTTTACGGGTGCCTCCGATCAAAATGCATACAAGCACTTGAAGGGATTCGTAGATACTTGCTGGGGGAGTAAACAAACAAATGTATCTGAGGATGCTTTAAGATTGAGGCTTTTCCCGTTCTCTCTTCGGGGGAAAGCATTGGATTGGTTAGAAAGGCTTCCAAATCATTCAATTACAACGTGGGATGAACTGGCGGACAAGTTCATTGCCAAGTTCTTTTCTCCAAGTCACATGGCGGAACTCCGTGATGAGATTTTGGCTTTCAAACAAGAGCCAACGGAACCTTTGCATGAAATATGGGAGAGATTTAGAACTATGGTCAAAGAATGTCCAAATAATGATATGACTGATGTGATGATTCAACAAACGTTCTATAGAGGCATCAACACAACAAACCAATGTATTGTGAACCAATTGACGGGTGGAAATTTTATGAAGCTCTCGTACAATGAAGCTTGTGATATGTTAGATGAAATGGCCGATACTTCTTCGGTGTGGCAAAGCCGGGCAAACGTTCCTCAAGGTGATCCTAATGTCATACATTTGCATAAGGAGTTGCACGATCACGGCCAAGCCATTGCCGAACTTACAACAACAATGAACATATTGGCGAAGGCGCAATTGCAACAAGTTCAAAACCCGCGCCAAGTCAATGCCATGGAAGGAGTGAATATGATGAAAAGAAGGCAAAGAGGGCAACAATCTCAAGGAAATTGTGACAACTATGATGATGGTAGTGGTTATTCAAACGAGTGCTATGATGAGCAAAGTGAGGATTGTCAATATTTTAACAACTACCAAGGAAATAGAGGAAATCAAGGCAATCAACAATGGCGATCTCAAGGGAATTAGAGTAATCACCAAGGAGGTGGAAATTGGATTAACAATAATCAACAACAAGGCAGTGGAAATTGGAATGGGCATAACCAAAACAACAATTAGGGAAATCAAGGTAACAATGGTGGAAATTGGAATGGAAACAACAACAACAATTGGAATAATAACAATGATCAAGGGGGGTGGAACGACAGTGGTGGTCAAGGTAATCGAGGGCAAGGCTTTCAAAGGCCTCCGATGTTTCAACAACCAAACAACCCGCCACCATTTAGCAGACGAGATCTTTATCCATCAATTTGCCTATACAGAAAGGGTCTTTAAATGCCTTTATATGGACAAAGCGCACCCATTAAGTACACCAATGGGTGTTCGATCACTTGAAGTGAATAAGGATCCGTTCCGACCTCCAGAAGAGGATGAGGAACTCCTTGGTCCTGAAATACTCTATCTCAGTGCAATTGCTATGCACTTATGTATCTTGCTAATGCTAACAAAAGTGGTGCAGATCGTATTGGTTATGCAGATACAAGATTAGAATGCACGGATTCAAATCAAAGTTTTCATCAGGGGGAGTAAAATACGCGATGCACTCTTTTTTTCTTTACTAAGGTTTTTTCCCACTGGGTTTTCCTTATAAGGTTTTTAATAAGGCACCTAGCAATGCGTATTACTAAATATGTGCACTCTTTTTCCTTCACTAGAATTTTTTCCCACGAGGTTTTTCCTATTAAGGTTTTAATGAGGCACATTATCTTTTAATGAACATCCAAGGGGGAGTGTTATAAATATATTATATTATGGATTCATTTAGTACTCCGTTGTAAATAAGCTTTCTGAAGAAGCTTATCCATATGGGACTCCGCCGTAAATATGTTTATCTATTTAGTACTCTATTGGAAATAAGCCTCCTGGAAAAGCTTATCACTTTGGTGTCCGGTTATGGATAAACATTATTTCCGGTAGAAGATTCTCCATACCGGGTATAATAAGTTTATTCTTTCAGTATCCGGTTATGGATAAAAATTATCCCCGGTAGAAGATTATCCATACCGGGTATAATAAGCTTATCCTTTCGATACTCCATTATGGATAAATACTACCCCCAGTAGAAGATTATCCCTACCGGGTATAATGAGCTTATCCTTTCAGTACTCCGTTATGGATAAATATTATTCTTAGTATAAGATTATCCATATCTGGTATAGTAGCAGCTTACACAACAGCTTGTAGTAGCAGCTTACACAACAACTTATAGTAGCTTACACAGCAGGTTGTAGTAGCAGCTTACACAACAGCTTCCTTTCTTCTATAAATAGAAGAGTTTTCAGTTCATTATGTACATCAGTTTGAATTCGAATAATATATCAGTTTCTCTCTATACCTGTCTTTACATTACAGTCTTTATTTTATAACAGAACAATCATTGTTTAAGACATTTTTCGCACATCTTTATAGTATATATTGATTGGAGATTAAAAAATATGGAGAAAACATCTTGGAGATCTCCTGGTAGGTGTTTGTCCTGATTTTCTTATCAGATTTGATTTTTTTTATCTCCTTGAAGGAACTGATAACATATTTATCACAATTGGATTTTTCTTTTTGTAAAAGGAAATTATAAATCTATCATAATTGGCTAGTCCTTTTTCTTGTAGGAAAATGTTTGGACTTCTATAAACCGAGGATCATTCCTTCTCATTTTGTAGCATACACAATGTAGCCATGAGTGGTTTGAGAGTCTTGTTTAGGGGGAGAACTTTACGGAACAAGTGTTAGTGTGTTACTTGTGTTTGCCTCTTCGTGAGGTTGTTCTCGCGATATTTTGTACTCTCTTTTTATATAGTGGATTGCTCATCTCCGCCATGGATATAGGTCAGTTGACCGAATCACGTTAAATATTTGTATCTCTTTTGGTATATTTTTCTTTTGTTATCTGATTTATCATCGTCCAAGGTTTTCTTTACTAGCTTCCGCATGACACCTGATTTTTTTCGGTCCTAACAAGTGTTATCGGTGCGAGGTTCAAGACAGATTTATTTTGTCGGGTTCAGTTCTAGTCGCAACCTATTTGACGGCAATCGTGATTTTTGTCTAAGAAATTTGACTGGAGTACTACTCAAATTGAGACAAACTTTGTGGTGGAAATTTGAAAATGCGACCTGTTGAAGATTATATGAAGAATGAAATCAAGTTTATTTTGTTAGAAAATTCAGGTCAAGGAGAATTGTTAAGTTTTGGTCCTGATTTTTTTACCATATTTAATTTTTCCATCTCTTGAAGGAAAGGACAACATATTTACCATAATTAGGTTTTCCTCTTTGTAGAAGAAAATTATAAATCTACCATAATTGGCTAGTCCTTTTTTTTATAAGGAAAGGTTTGCACTTCTATAAAATTGGGGATCCTTCCTTCTCATGATTTAGTATCCACAATATAGCGATAAGAGGTTTGAGAGTCGTGTTTAGGGAGAGAACTTTACCGGACAAGTGTTAGTATGTCACTTGTGTTTGCCTCTTCATGAGGTTGTTTTTCCGATATTTTGTACTCTCTTTTTATATAGTGGATTGCTCATCTCCGTCGTGGACGTAGGTCAGTTAACCGAACCACGTTAAACGTTTGTGTCTCTTTTGGTATATTTCTTTTTTGTTATGTGATTAATCGCCGTCCAAAGTTTGCTTTACTAGCTTCCACATGACACTTGATTTTTTTCTGTCATAACGCCGCTCCCCCCTCCCCCCCTCTCCCCTTCACACACACATACTCTTTGATTCTTATAGCTTGTTTGACCAAGCTTCTAAAATCAGCTTGTTTTGAGAAGTGCTTTTCTCAAAAATAATTTTTAGAAAAGTGTTTTTGGTGAGTAGTTTGTGTTTGAATAATTAATTTGAAAAGCACTTTTGAGCAGTAATTAGTATTTGGACAAGCTTTTAAAAAGTGCTTCTAAGTGTATTTTGCTCAAAAGTGATTATCAAAAAAGTGCTTTTGAGAGAAACTACTTTTTTCTGCTTATCAAAAACTATTTTTGCTTCTCCTCAAAAGCACTTTTTTTCTTCTAAAAGCTTGGCCAAACACCACAATTTTTAGAAAAAAGCACTTTTGACAACAAAAAATATAAATACTTTTGGCCCAAAAAAAAGCTTGGCTAAACAGGCTATAATAGCACGTAAGGTCTTAACGTGCCCAAGTTTTCAATTCTTTGACTGCAAATAAACGAGTTTGTCTTTCTCCACGGGGAAACAGAAAATCAAAATCTACTCATGTATTAACCGAAATTACTCAATTTTGCTTTGTATTATATTTTTTCAATCAATTTATATCTTTGTTAGTAAATAGTCTCATACTTTCTCTTGCATCAACGAAGGTCCATCTCAAAATGAATAGACTTTACATGTCCAAAATTCTCTAATAGAAGTTCAAATCTACTCTTTAGCGTTTGGCTATAACTTAAAATTACCCTCAAATTTGAGCTCCCTTAGGGACGAAGGGCAAAAAGGGGAAGAGGTCATACAAAGAACAAAGTTATTCAATTTATAGTGCAAAGACAAATTTGACCCTCTTCCCTTCTCGAAAGAGAATAACTAAAGTTGGAAACTCTAATTACCAAAATGGAGTAGATTTTGAAGTAAATAAAAAGTAGGTTTGGCATTTTGAGAGAAGGATTAGAGTTGTATTTTGATGATTGTAACTCTATTACATTAGGTGCATGCATGGTTCAAATTTTTGAAAAAGTCTCTTTCTTTGTTCTATTTCCACTTCTCTGTATTTACACGTTTTCTTTCTTAAATTCTGTATATATATAAGAGGGAAGGGTTATTCGATATTGACAGACAATGACGGGGTCGACAGGCCCATCGTGAAAGGATAAGTGTAAACACTTAGAAACCCTTTCACATGGATAGTGATATCTTATTTGGGAGCGAGAATGACCACCTCTTGTCTTCCTAATGGCAGTCTTTCTTTACCTGCTCAAGGTCACTCTCAGTTATCGAGCACATATATCTCGACATTGGCTTGCATCGACAAGGGACCGACGAAGTTTTCTTGACCTTGAAGTCGAAAATAAGGACACAACCCCGGGAACACACTCATCAGGGTGCGGCTCTACCGGTATTTCATCACCGGCGGGACGCGATGAAGAAGATTTTTCCTTTTTGAGGAACAGTTTTTGACGTCTTTGCCATTTTTGTGTGAGTTTAAAGAGAGAGGATGACAGGACTTGGTGTTTGAAAGGGAATCAACACAAACCCTGGATATTTTGAAGAAAGGAAGAGCTTAGGAGTTGTAAAAGCTTAAGAGATTAGAAGAAAGTGAAAGTAAAGATTGAATCAATGAGAGAGGTGGCCTGTTTAAGGGATTTACAGCGACGGTTCAAAGGTACTGGTGGCCGATCACCAACTGATGCTCATTAATGACTTGGGGAACTGTATCGACGGGACATTTCAGTCACTTCTGTGGCTTACGTCACAAGGATGACGTCATAACATGTCGTGGTACAAAATCGAAGGCTCAATTCGTTTCTTCTCATTACACTCCAAAAAATGAGGGACTATCCGTATACGGTTAAAATCAGACCTACCCGATTTTACTATTTGATCGAGACTATGGAGTTTCATTGAAGGTCGGTCTCGTAGTGGATCAGACCAAAGCACGAGGATAAGGTACCGAGTTCAAAGTACCTGTCGAGATCGAGGCTAGTAGCGATCGAGACCAAATGAGGCAGACATCGAGCAAAGTACAATAACAGAAAGACGAGATATCCGCGACTGGTCGAGATCATGGCGGAAATCTCGGAACAGATCAATCCAAGGGCGGTTATCTAGCTAATCATGAGATTTACTTTCATAATTAGTATTGTACCATAGACAGGATTCCTCTACTATATAAAAAGGGGTCTAATCTTCTTGTGTCCATCTTACACTCTGAGATATCAAAGCAATATAACACTTTCTCTTTAATTTATACTTCTGTTCATCAGCTTGCTTATTTCTTAACTATTTGATACTAACTAGATTGAGGGCATCCTAGTTCGAGGGCTGAATTACATTTCAACACCGTTTTGCTTTATATCATTGATAATTTCTATTATTAATCTTTATATTTATCAATTGATATTAGGTGAAATGATGTATCCTTAAAACTACATTATAAGTTTAATTGTTATCCAATTTTTAGGGTAAACACTGCGACAACGCAGTTGTCTAAGCTCGGGCACAATCACCATGGCTAGGTGATGCAGATCGTTCAAGTCAACTTAGAAGATATTGTTCCCTTCATTTCTAGATGACAAGTAATAAGAAAAATATTTCAATAAAAAAGACTAGAAATGCTTCAATAGGTTGGTTTAATGGTCAATAATCAGAACTATAAGGTTTTAGGTTCAAATTTCAGCACCGGAAAAATACTCGATAACTTCCTTCCATCTATCCAAGTGTTGATAAATAAAATTACCTCGTACAAAGTAGCACTTTATCATGAAATAAATCGAATGTCATGGGACCCCTTCCCTACAACACCCATCTTTTAGCTAGTGGGATAATTTTTCCAGCACTCTTATGTCCTGCACTTGATTAAAATCTTTATTAGATATGTATAAATATTTTATTTTAAATTTAGTAATTAAAATAAATATTAGTTTGGGGATGAGTTCAAAACTCATATACTTCAAATCTTGGTTTTATCTTTGCTCATGAAAGATTGGTTGGTATGCGTATATTAATATATTGTATTGTGCGCAATATTTATAGAATGTGAAATAAAATTTCATTTATTAGCAATATATATGAATCAAAATCTTTAAAAACACTAAAGTAAATAATCACCATGTAATAATTCTTTTGTTAGTAATTATCTCATACTAATTCCTAAGTTATTAATCAGGAAAATTCTCATAATAAATTTCTACATTATCAATCTTCGCATAACAACTAGTTGTTACATGTTGTATCATACCGTATTGTTAAATACGATATTTATTTTGATTGTTACTTAAATTTTATTGTATCGTATCGTTAATACTGTCGTTACGTAACGACGAAATGTGTCACTTTATGTAATGAATGGTTTGGTATGGTCGCGTCGATATTTTATCTTTTTCTCTCAATCTCACCCTTAATTATTGTTAAATAATTTTATTTCATCATTTATTCTACTTTTTTATGTAGTAATTTTACCTTGTATCGTAATTTTTGTTTATAATATTGCAAGTTTATTCTTCATATTGTTGATGCGTGATATTAGGGGTGTTCAAACCGAACAGAAAAACCGCACCAAACCGAAAAAGCAAACCAGCCGATTAAAAACGCGACTATACCAAACCGGTCATTATTTAGTTACTTATACAGTCTATTGTCAAACCGATGTCCTTCGATGACTATCCATTAAAATTAACGAAGCATTCTATTTTTACACCTTGATGTTGATGCAGTAAAAGGGGAGCTTTGGAATAACAATTAAAAAAAAATTTGTGTGACCTATATGATATAATTTGGAACAGTGGAATCGATCATTAATACTTGATTAAGATAAATTGTTTATATTACGCCCAAAGACCTTTTCTATATCCGGCAAGAACGCGAGTTGCTTTGTACGGTACCAGATTGCCCTTTACCTTGATGCAGCAACATATCGTCATCACCAGTAGTAGCAAATGCAATAAAAGCTATACTGCAGTCAGTGTCGACTTCCACAAAAGGAGTTCAAAATAAAAAATTATAGTTAGTGAGAGTTGAAATTATGATCTTAGAAAGTGTTTGAACCTCTTTAACTTAAATTACACATTTGAATTGTATTAAAGGAATTCAAAACTTAATATATAAAGGTAAAAAATATATTTTATTTTATAAATATAGTATAATTTTCGACGAAGGGGTACGGGTGAATCCCTTTCGCCCCTAGATCTGCCCGACTGCAGCTGCTTACAAATCAATTTATGTCTTTGATAAGTGGACCTAAGACGATTACAATAATTGGCACAAAGAAATCACACGTGTTAAAGAAGTAGCCAACAACTTCAATAGAGGGGAACGTCGACACCTACAAATTGTGTGTCGAAGATAACACCAAAGGTGTTATCGTGTCGTGGCTCCTTATCATTCGTATACCTTTTTCGATTCCCATATGTCGGTTCAATGAATAGTAATATGGAAAATGGAATGGTAGGTTGCTTCGTCGTAGAATTCCCATTACGTTGAATACGTGTTGGCAGTTTGACACCTAGTTAAGGTGGTAATCGACTCACTCATCAACATTGTCCTACGTGCCAAGTTTAAAGGAATGTGCCATATAAAATGAAATAGAAGGAATAAATGAAGAATACGTACATGAAGTACATTGTGGACTAAGCTATAAAGCATGTAGACTAAGATAGGCATCAAGGTGGAGCTTTTGCATCTATACCTAGTTTTGAGGTCATAATTGAACTTATATTTATTTTGCAAAAATATTTGCAAGTATACTCACTTTACGATCAATTTTAGACTTATCGGGTCTAAAGCTAAAAAAAATGGTAGTCTGAAGTGGAAAAATTACACTTCAGATGTACTTAATGCCAAATAGGTCTGAAGTGCAACTAATGGTTTCATGCACTTAAGGCCAATAAGTCTGAAGTAAAAAATACGTTTTCTTTTACTTAAGGCCAATAAGTCTGAAGTGAAAATTGCACTTCGGATGCACTTAAGGACAAATAGGTCTGAAGTATAACCAATGGTTTCATGCACTAAAGGCCAACAAGTCTAAAGTGAAAAATCGCACTTCAGATGCAGATGACGCCAAAAGGTCTGAAGTGCAACAAACGTTGCTACATTTAAGGCTAATAAGTTTGAAATAAAAAATTGCACTTCAGATGCACTTAAGGCAAAAAGGTCTGAAGTGCAACCACATTTTCATGCACTTAAGGCCGAATAGGCCTGAAGTGCAAATTGCCCAAAAACTGAAATTTATTCTTCGAATTATAACAATCAAATATACAATTTAATACCTAAATCTACTCGAAATGAGCTCAAATTTGAAATATAGACTCAAAATATCAACAGGAACAAACCCAAATCATAAATTTATCAAAGCAACAATAAAACTAATGAACTCATTTGCAATTAAGAAAAACAAGAAGAAGAAATCCTAAGCAATGGTAAAAATAAAGCGTCATAACAGCTGACCACTATAAAGCATCCTAAACTACATGAAAATATGTTCACAAACACCATATAAAATCAATGTCACTGCAAGAAGAAGAAGAAGAAGAAGAAGAAAAAGAAGGAGGAGGAGGAGGAAGGAAGGAGAAAGAGGCGTCAAGTTGTTTAAAAAGTGAGTACAAGTTAAAACTTTAAAAAAAATTGGGTACAGGTTAAATGGGGGCGATCAAATAAGACGCCTGCGCAATTTTTTGAAATAATACCCTGAGAGGTTGTTTGGCTTATGTACAAGATATTTTAAAATTTTAATGTGAAAATTATAATACGAGAGTTAAATAATAAAGAGATTGAGTTTTTCTAGTTGGATTTTCTCCTCTACCGTCGTTCAATGATTTAATGAATGTTGGGTTTGTTATTTAATAAATAATAACAAAAGAGGTGTGAATGGAAAATGGTGGGAAAAGAAATGGAGGGATGACTCGCGACCCGGTCCGGTCTAGCCCGTTTTTCTTTTCTGGATTAATTTAAATTCGTTTTAAATTTCCCGCAAAAATTTCCAACAGCCATGACTGTTCTGAAAGGTTTCAAACCTCTTCAGAGGGTCAAACCTGTTCCAACAGCCATGACTATTCTGAAAGGTTGCAAACCTCTTCAGAAACATCACCAAGTTGGCTATAAATAGACCTTCAAATCCCATAATATTTACTTACGAAATTTTCTGAATCTTCTTCTTCTTCTGCACAAAATATTTCAGTATGTTTTACGACCATCGAGTGGTTCGCCGATCACCAGAGTTTTAGCTACCGATACACTGGTGAGTTAAATCGTTCTATCCTGGGAGGATATATTCCAAAACCTCAGGTACTTGAGGGGAATAATTTCCTTAAGGACACGCTGTGTATTCAGTGGGCTCGATTTGTTCCTACAATATTTTTCCAGAATTTATTTTGAAGAAGTTTACTGTTTTCGGAATTTAATTTCTACTAAATTTCTATTTCTATTTTCAGAAAGATTATTATATAATTTACAGCAATACAGACTTATAACAATCTTAAAGAAATTATTTTTATTATATTCTGTATTCTGTCTGCATTTTACTATTCTGATTTGAAGATATAAAAACTTCATCAGGGTATTGAAATTCAGTAAACGATTTGAAGAACATAAAAACTTCGTCGTTTTTCTGTAAAACAGTATATAAAAACCTCAGTTATTTTTATTACGTACTTTTTATTGATTACAATCTTACTTACTGTTTTGGTTTTGCCATTAATTAATTTCTTCTGTTGTTGACAGTAAGAAATGACAAATGAAAATGAAAATCCTTCTGCGACTGTTGGTGCAACGACGATAGCCTCGTCAAGCCGCACTGTTGTTCCTCCGGCTGAGAAATCGGGAAAATTTTCTGGAACCAACTTCAAAGGATGGCAGCAAATGGTGTTCTTCTGGCTTACCATACTTGGTATGCAGAAATTCACTAGTGAAGAGCCTCAAGTGCGTGCTGCGAACATGCCGGATAATGAAAAGTTCATGGTTGTTGAGGCATGGAAGCAGTCAGATTTTCTTTGCAAAGGCTATATCTTAAGTGCTTTAGAAGATGACTTGTACAATGTGTACAGTGCAATGAATACTTCGAAAGAATTATGGGACGCACTTGAGAAGAAGTACAAGACAGAAGATGCATGCTTGAAGAAGTTCGTGGTTGCCAAGTTTCTAGACTATAAAATGATAGACAACAAAACTGTGGGAACCCAAGTTCAGGAGCTTCAACTTATTTTTCACGACCTTATAGCTGAAGTTATGGTCGTGAATGAAGCATTTCAAGTAGCTGCTATGATTGAAAAATTGCCTCATTCGTGGAGAGATTTCAAGAACTATCTGAAGCAGAAACGCAAAGAAATGAAGTTGGAAGATCTTATGATACGTCTAAAGATCGAGGAAGACAACAAAACAACCGAGAAGAAGTATTGTGAAAATTCAACAATCATGGGAGCTAATATCGTTGAAGAGACTGCTCCAAAAAGTAAGAAGAGGAAGAGGTCTTCTGGACAAACTAAGGAGCAGAACAAAAAGAAACTCAAGGGCAGCTGCTACAATTGTGGAAAAGTCGGTCACAAAAGCCCAGATTGTCATCTCCCGAAAAAGGATAAGAAGAAGGGACAAGCCAACATAGTGGAAAAGAATAATGAGATTGATGATATTTGCGCAATGCTTTCAGAATGCAATTTAGTTGGAAATCCTAAGGAGTGGTGGATTGATTCTGGAGCCACTCGACATGTTTGTGCTGTCAAAGAAGCATTTGCGACTTACTCTACTGCTGGTCCGGAAGAAGAAATTTCCATGGGAAATAATGCAACAGCCAAGATTAAAGGTTATGGGAAGATATTCCTGAAGATGACTTCCGACAAGGTGTTAACGTTCAACAACGTTCTTCATGTTCCTACTATTAGGAAGAATTTAGTTTCTATTTCTTTACTTGTAAAGAATGGATTCAAATGTGTATTTGTTTCTGATAAAGTTGTTGTAAGCAAGAACGAAATGTATGTTGGAAAAGGCTACCTCACTGAGGGCCTTTTCAAACTCAATGTAATGGTTGTTGACAGTATGAATAAAATTTCAGCTTCTTCTTATTTATTGGAGTCAAATGATTTATGGCATATTCGTTTAGGACATGTCAATTATAAAACCTTGCGGAAATTAATTAATTTAGAAGTATTGCCTAAATTCAAGTGTAATAAATCGAAATATCAAATATGTGTTGAATCTAAGTTTGTAAAACATCCTTATAAGTCCGTTGAAAGGAATTAAAATCCTTTAGACTTAATTCATACTGACATTTGCGATATGAAGTCGACACCATCTCGAGGTGGGAAAACGTAATTTATTACTTTTATTGACGATTGCACTAGATATTGTTATGTTTATTTGCTTAATAGTAAGGATGAAGCAATTGAAGCATTTAAGTAATACAAGAATGAAGTAGAAAATCAATTGAATAAAAAGATCAAAATGATTAGAAGTGATCGAGGTGGAGAATATGAATCTCTGTTTGCAGAAATATGTTCAGAATATAGAATTATTCATTAAACTACTGCACCTTACACACCTCAATCCAACGGAAGTGCGGAAAGGAAAAATCGGACATTAAAAAAAATAATAAATTCTTTATTAATAAGTTCTGGATTACCGCAGAGTTTGTAGGGAGAAGCTATCCTTACAGCTAAACGAATACTCAATAGAGTACCCCATAGCAAAACGCAATCTATTCCATATGAAAAATGGAAAGGAAGAAAACCCAACTTGAAATATTTTAAAGTGTAGTGGTGTCTAGCAAAGGTACAAGTAGGGTTAAAATTGGACCAAAAACAGTTGACTGCATTTTCATTGGATAAGCTACAAATAGTAAAGCATGTCGGTTTTTGGTTCATAAATCTGATAATCCCGAGATTCATGTTAATACGATAATGAAATCAGATAATGCTGAATTCTTTGAAAGCATCTATTCGTATAAAACTGAAAGCGAGTCGTTTAGTGAAAGACCTAAATGACCTCGGGAAGAACCAAAGGAAAATACTCGAAGTATAGAAGATCCAAGGCGTAGCAAACGTCAAAGAGCATCTACGTCCTTTGGACCAGATTTTGTGACATTCTTGCTTGAAAATGAGCCTCAAACTTTTAAAGAAGCTATGTCGTCTCCTGATTCAGCATTTTGGAAAGAGGCAATCAATAGTGAGATTCAATCAATTTTGGATAACCATACATGGGCATTGGTTGATCTTCCTCCTGGGAATAAGCCTTTAGGTTCGAAATGGATATTTAGATGGAAAATTAAAGCTTATGGCACTATTGACAAATATAAGGCAAGACTTGTTGTCAAAGGTTATAGACAAAAGGAAGGCCTTGATTACTTTGACACTTACTCGCCAATAACGAGGGTAACATCTATTAGGGTGTTAGTGGCACTAGCGGCCGTGTATGGTCTTGAAATCCATCAAATGGATGTTAAAACAGTTTTCCTAAATGGAGAATTGGAGGAAGAAATTTACATAGAACAACCTGAGGGTTTTGTGGTTCCTGGTAAAGAAAAGAAAGTGTGCAAACTTGTTAAGTTGCTTAATGGACTTAAACAAGTACCCAAACAATAACATGCAAAATTTGACCAAACAATGTTAGCAAATGGATTTAAAATCAAAGAGTGTGATAAATGTGTTTACATTAAAAATACTCTAGGTCATGAAGTCATTGTTTGTTTATATGTTGATGACATATTGATAATAAGCAAACGTATGGCAAATATAAATGCTACAAAGTGCATGTTGGCTAGCAAATTCGACATGAAAGACTTGGGAGTTGCTGATGTGATCTTAGAAATTAGAATTCACAAGACTTCACAAGGTCTAACATTATCACAGTCTCACTATATTGAAAAGGTACTTGACAAGTTCAAGTATTTGGATTTCAAAATTGCCAAGACTCCAATTGACGTGAGTTATGCACTTCAAAAGAATGAAGGTGAAAGTGACTCACAACTGGACTATGCAAGAGTATTGGGAAGTTTGATGTATATCATGAATTGTACGCGACCAGATATAGCATGTGCTATTAGCAAACTGAGTCGGTTTACAAGTAATCCCAACCAAATACATTGGATGGCAATGAAACGAGTTTTGGGATATCTGAAACATACCCAAAATTATGCTTTGCATTATAACAAAAATATTCTTCCGTGATCGAGGGATATAGTGATGCAAATTGGATTACCGGATCATCTGAAGTTAAATCCACGAGTGGATATGTTTTCACAATTGGGGGTGGACCAGTATCTTGGAAATCATCCAAACAAACATGCATCGCCCGTTCTACAATGGAATTTGAATTTATAACTTTAGATAAGGCCGGTGAGGAAGCTGAATGGCTCCGGAATTTCTTGAAAGATATTCCATTTTTGCCCAAACCTTTGGAACATATATGTATACATTGTGATAGTCAAGCAACAATAGGTAGGGCAGGGAGCGTTATGTATAATGGAAAATCTCGTCATATCCGATGGGGATACAATACAGTTAGACAACTACTCTCTAGTGGTGTTATCACAATTGACTACGTAAAATCAAGAGATAACGTGTCGGATCCACTTACAAAAGGCCTATCTAGAGAGGTAGTTGAAAGATCATCAAAGGGAATGGGGTTAAAGGCCTAGGACAAGTCATCATGGCGGTAACTCTACCTAGCAGATTGGAGATCCCAAGAGCTAGGTTCAAAGAGATCAAACAAAGTTATGAATGACGGTTCAACACTGTCAACTAACTCAACTCATTCTCGTGATGAAGACAATGTTAAAAAATGAGGTAAAGCATTAAGGCTTTTTTGATGAGTCAATAAAGCTTAAAGCTTTTTAATGATTTGCTAAATCTGGCAGGATATGACCAGATAGTATGTCTTTAGAATTACACATTTAGAAATCACCTATGTGAGTGTGAAGTGTAAGCCTTTTCAAGGAGAATGAAAGTAAATTCCCATTCTCTAAGCACTCATAAAACCAGGCGGTGTTCATGGCTGAAACGAATACAACCGTGAGAACCATAGATGATTAAGGATTGATTATTTGACTTATATTGTCTAGGTATACAACAAATCTCGACGGTTCAAATATATCAAATCTACCGATTGACCGAGTATATCCGATATAAGTTTACTACGGAAAGTTCAAAGGGAAACCTACTTATCCAAAGGCAATCAATTCTTGCTTGTAAAACACACACACGTCCGTGCATTACTTTAAGTTTATAGTCATTCCCCATTCATGTGGGGGATTGTTGGGTTTGTTATTTAATAAATAATAACAAAAGAGGTGTGAATGGAAAATATTAAAAAAAGAAATAGAGGGATGACCTGCGATCCGGTTCGGTCTAGCCCGTTTTTCTTTTTCGGATTAATTTAAATTCGTTTTAAATTTTTCGCAAAAATTTCCAACAGCCATGACTGTTCTGAAAGGTTGCAAACCTCTTCAGAGGGTTACACCTGTTCCAACAGCCATGACTATTCTGAAAGTTTGCAAACCTCTTCAGAAACATCATCAAGTTGGCTAAAAATAGACCTTCAAATCCTAGGATATTTACTTACGAAATTTTCTGAATCTTCTTCTTCTGCACAAAATATTCCAGTGTGTTTTACGACCATCGAGTGGTTCGCCGATCACCAGAGTTTTAGGTACCGATACACTGGTGAGTTAAATCGTTC
>MU729800.1:33202-45580 GCA_026770625.1 Nicotiana glauca
GCAAGGACTTTGGAACATATGATAGAGAGGAATCGTAATGGGTGAAATTGAAATAACTGTGATAACATCCCTCGTGGATAGTCGTGGAAAACTATTGTTGTGATCTAAATGGTATAACGGGCTGTTGAAAAAGATGGAAATGATGTGGATAGTCACCTAAACCTTATGTGAATTGTTGTTGTGGTTATCCTTGTGAATTACTATTGTTGTTGTTCTATGTGAATTGTTGTTGTGGTTGTGTTGTTTGTGAATTGTGAAATGTACGGTGGGATCGGGTTGCGCGCCGCAACACGAAGTAATAAGGTGAGGGTTGTGGTGATAAGGGTGGCCGAGGTAATAAGGGTGGCCGAGGTAATAAGGGTGGAAAAAGTGATCGATATCACTATTGAAATGAAATATGAGAACATTGTGAAATTGAAAATGTGGAAATGATGATGGGGAAAGGAGAGTTTGTTAACTTGTTTGCCGTGATTGTCTTCCTTGTGTGTACTCAATTGTTGCTTCCTTCTATTGTTCAATACTTGTGTATGGTTTGAGGTTACTCAGGGTAAGGTTTGTTATACATACCAGTACAATTCAAATTTACTGAAGTCCCTTTTGCCGGGGGTGCTACATTCGTGTTATGATTGTAGGTGGAGCTATAGCAGGCACTTCAGTCCACCGACAGTAGCACCTCATCTACTTTCCATCAGCTATATTGGTGAGCCCCTTTCCCTTCGGGGCCTTGCGTGGCTTATGCCGCTATTCTTACCGGAGTCTTATTTCTGTATTTGTATAAGGTGTAGTCGGAGCCTTGTTGCCGGCATTTCTGTATTATTCTTCAAATATACTTAGAGGCTCCGTAGACAGGTTGTGGGTTGTGTTGGGTATTAGAAATTAAGGTCGAAATATTGATATTTGGCGATGATTTACAAAACTTGTAATATTTGATAATTATGATTTAAGCGGCTAATGGAAATGATATGGAATTGTTAATAGAATACTTACTAACTATTTTTAATGAAGTCCATCCCTTATTTAATTATCAGTTGGGTTGGGTAGTATGCATGCAACCTTCCAGGCTTGCTCAGTCAGGTTTACTCGGTTGAGCGTCAGTCGCGCTCCTCGAATTTTGGGGCATGCCAACTTCTATGATATCTCAGCCTCGAAACTGGATCATATGATAGCTTGATTAGATACAAAGGCATTCGAAAGAACATTAATATGTGTGTCACGACCCAAAATCCACTAAGGGTCATGGTGGCGTCGGACACCGCTGTCAGGCAAGCCAACCAAGAATACATACTTAAATTCAAATTTTAGTATTATTGCGGAAATTATTTTTCTTATACGAAGAATATTAAACAATAAAAATTTTACAAAAATTAACATAAAGACGATAGAAGACTTAATACAGAATAATCCAAAATCCTCTCAGAACCCGGTGTCACAAGTGCATGAGCATCAACTGATAGGGAAATAAAATACAACATCCGTCCGAGATACAGTGGACAGAAAATAAATACAATATGCTGAAAGGGACTACACTATCTGCGGGTCGCCTCGAATAATGCAACTCACCAAGTCCCAGAATCATCCGCACTGCTACGCCCAATAGGCTGCTAGAGATACATATGCCTATGCAACAAAAATGCACAGAAGTGTAGTATGAGTACGTAAACAACGTGTACTCAATGAGTATCCCGCCTAATCTCGAAGAAGTAGAGACGAGATGGTCAACTTCGACACTTACTAGGGGTCAATTGACAATATACTAACAATGTGAGGAAATCATGGATTTATATAGCAGTTCTAATTCACGAAGCCAGAAAACAGGTAAACACCTTCAACAAATAATCAAGGGTTTTCAAGGTTTACTCTTCATTATCTTATCAATTTATATCAATCCACGAAGGGTAAATTTCACGTTTAAAATTCTCAAGCGACAAATAACATGCCCAAATAACACCGAGGCGACGGCTCGATCCAACCGAAATGTAAGTTGTTCACTGCTGAGGGTCGATGCCCGAACTATAGATGCATCTATTTAATCTGCCGAGGCGTTCGGTCCATTGCATAAATAAACACATACCCTGCTCGCGAATCATGGATGCGACGCAGGTACACATAGGGATACATGTTGAATCAGTCAATTAAGAACTTATCGGGGAATATTTATCCAAATAAAACAAATTCTCCTTTAACAATTTTTAAGAAATGAAGTTTAATCCTTTTAGAAATTCACTTACTAATTCAATGTGATTTAAGCAATTCAAGCTATCAATGGGTTCATAAATAATCCAAGTATAACATGCTTTTGGGTCCTAACTACCCGGACAATAGCATAATAGTAGCTACACACGGACTCTCGTCACCTCGTACGTACGTATCCCCCACAAATAGGAGCACATAATCAATTATTTCACCTATGGGGACAATTCCCTCTTACAAGGTTAGAAAGGAGACTCACCTCGCTTCGAAGATCCAAACCGGCATTCCACCCCCTTCCGAAGACTCTAATTGATGCACCACGCTCCGAAACTAGCCAACGGTCACGCAAATCCATTAATATATGCTCAATTATTCATTACACCCTAATTTATAGCAATTCCTAACTCCGATAGAAAAGTTGACAAAAATGCCCTCGGGCCCACGTGCCCGGATTCCAAAATTTTTTGAAGATAAAGAATACCCATGACCTAAGGAACTCAAATATATAATTTTCTCTAAATTCCATACCCAAAATAGTGGCTAAATTCCAAGAATATATTTTCTAGGTCTTTCTACCAAAACCCTAATTTTTTCTACAATTTTCATGCTCAAATCCATACATAATTGATGTATTTAACTCAAAATAGGTGGGGATAACTTACCTTATCATTAATGATGAAGATCCTCTCTTGAAACACCTCCAAGAATCGCCCAAGTCAAGAAAATATGAGAGGAAATAGCCAAAATCCAATTTTTAAAACACCCTTACTGCCTCAACAATTTCCGATTCTGCGGAAATATTTCCGCTTCCGCGGTCCCACTTTTGCGGACAAAACGCCGCTTCTGCGGACACTGGGCTCCATCCCACTTTTCGCTTCTGCGGACGGCACACCGCTTCTGCGGTTCTGCTTTTGCGGATCTAGGGCCGCTTCTGCGGTCCTGGATTGCTTCACCTCCAACGGCTTCTGCGGCTTCTTCCTCGCTTCTGCGGTCCCAAATCCGCAGAAGCGAAAATACCAGAAGTAGCAGCTCCAGCCCTCCTTCAAACTCCGGATTCGATCCGTTAGCCACTCGAAATCCACCCAAGGCCCCCGGGACCTCAACAAAACCTACCAACCAATCCCAAAACACATTACGGACTTGCTCGAGGCCTCAAATCATATCAAACAATGCTAAAACCATGAATTACACCCCGATTCAAGCTTTATGAACTTCGAAATTTTAAACTTCTATCTCTGATGTTTAAACCTATCAAATCACGTCTGATTGACCTCAAATTTCGAGCACAAGTCATATTCGACATTACGGACCTACTCCAACTTTCGGGTTCATATTCCGACCTCGATATCAAAAAGTCCACACCCGGTCAAACATCTCAAAAACCTTCGAATTTCTATCTTTGGCGAAATGGCTCCAAAATGACCTACGGACCTCCGAATTCACTTCCGATCACGCCCCCAACTCCAGAATCACCATACGGAGCTATTCACAGTCTCGGAATCCTAAACGGACATCGATAACACTGAAATGCCAAACTTGTGAAATTTCTTCTAAAATGCTAACTTTCACAATAGGTGCCAAAACGCTCCCGGGTTATCCGAAACCCGAACCCGGCATACGCCCAAGTCCAAAATAATCATACGAACCTGCTGGAACCTTCAGATCCTGATTCTGAGGTCGTTTACTCAAAATTTCAGTCCTAGTTCATTCTTTCAACTTTAAGCTTCCGAAATGAGAATTCTCTATCCAAATCGACTCTGAACTTCCCTGAGCTTAATTCCAACCACGTGTACAAGTCATAATACTAAAAATGAAGCTGCTCATGGCCTCAGACTGCTGAATGGAGCGCTAGCACTCAAAACGACCGGTCGGGTCGTTACAATGTGCATCTTACTAAGGCACAGAAATGTTCTGGTTAATCAGAACCATATTCGCACCCCCTGCCACCAAAAATACAGATGGTAGAGTGCAACCAGGAACTATCCAGCCCTCCTATGACTAGCCCTAGTGGTAAGGGTCATAGTACAAACACATGATTCACATGACTTAATTATAATGTGAGAGAATCATAGGATGTATCATCTTTGGACAACACTACAACTTCGTTAAATCCACATCTTACTAGAAAGAAAAGACCTACTACAATCAAGGCATGTAACCTTGAAATTATGAAATATGATAACGTTTGAGATCTCTGTACATACTATATAACAGATAAATCTAATATAATTATTTGACAAATAAAATAATAACATGTTATAACCGATTAAGTTACAGTGATAACGATATAATCGTGAAGGAAAATTTGTTGCAAGTATACGCAATCAAACAAATAGAAAGGAACACTACAAAAAAGAAAAAAGGCACAAAAAAAACTTAATTTATGTGGTAATTAACTTTAACTTTTAGGTTCATTATTGTAACTTGTATCATGTATGGCTTCTGTTTGGTGTAGGAAACAATCCTAAAATGGTGGTTATGAAAGAATAATACCAGTTACAACAATGAACCTAAACGTTAAAGTTAATTACCAAGGTTAGTAATTAACTTACGCACGCTAGGCATACGTTCAAATACACTCAGGAGACAATAAAATACATTTATTTAATAAGTGGGAACTCTCTCCAATGGCTATCTCAACGTCTTTATCCCCCTCCGCGTGTCTCCACGCTCAACAACAACACATCCCCTTCTGGTAAAGGAAGAGGAAGCAAACAACAACCCTCCCCTTCAACCCAATGATTAGTACAATCTTCTGGAACATAAGAGGGGTGCAATCCAAGAAGGCTATTCACAGACTTAAACTTCTTATCAACATCAACAAGGTGGTTTTTGTGGCAATCTTTGAACCCTTTGTTGATATGAGTAAGATGAATGGATACAAAAGGTTCTTAGGAATTTAGCATTGGCAGGCTAATGTCAATGGTAACATCTGGTACTTCTGGAACTATTTGGACTACACTGAGGTATTGGTAAATAGTGAACAACAAATTACTCTCAACATGAAAGAAGATGCTGCAGATTCAGGAAACTTCATTACAGCAGTATACGCCAAATGTACTTCTAGTGAAAGAAGAGACCTGTGGGACAATATTCATAACATGAACAACACTATTAATGGCCCATGGTGTATTGGTGGTGACTTTAACATTATCATGGATCCGGCTGAAAAACTAGGTGGTAATCCTCATCGAGCATACAGAAGTCTGGACTTTATTAGCACTATGGAGTCTTGTGGATTAATGGACATTGGATTCACTGGTCCAAGATACACTTGGTGCAATAATAGAAGACCTAGCAAAAGAATTTGGAAGAGACTGGACAGGATTATGATCAATGATCAATGGGCTCAACACTTTCAAAACAACACAGTGAAGCATTTGGTAAGGAATGGTTCTGATCATAGACCCCTTCTTTTGAAATGCCACAATGACCAACATCAACACATCAAATACTTCAGATTCCTCAACTTCTGGACCACTCAACCTGGCTTTCTAGATATGGTTCAGGAGATCCGGAATACAAATATTCATGGTAACACTATGCGGAGGCTCCAAAGTAAACTGAAACTTCTAGATAAGCATCTCAGCCAATGGTCAAGGGATAACATAGGGGACATCCATGAGCAAGTAAGTTCCTGGGAAGCGAAGGTGCAAATTTTAGAAAAAATGCATATGCATAATAACAATGAACGAGGCAGAGAAGAGCTAAATAGAGGTTATGCTGAATACACTAGATGGCTGGGAATGCAAGAATCCTCGATGAAACAGAAAACTAAGATTAATTGATTCAAGGATGGTGACTGCAACATTTTTCCTAGCTACTTTCATAGTATTTTGAGAGACAGAAGAAGAAGAATCCAATTACACAGAATGAAGAATCATAGAGATAGGTGGATACAAGGTGAGGATAAAATTGCAAGGGCTGCTATCAAGCACTTTAAGAGCTTCTTCAATCTCAACCAGCAGCCTAGTATGGGCAATGATATACTGAATTGCATCCCCAACCTGATTACAGAGGAAGACAATGAATAATTGACTATCATGCCTTTGGAAGAGGAAATCAAAGACATTGTTTTCAGTATGAGCATTGAAAGTTCAGCTGGACCTGATGACTTTAATGGAAAAATTTTTCAGGCCACATGAGATATCATCAAACAGGACATCATTGAGTTCGTAAGGGATTTCTTTAAAGGAAAGGACCTCACTAAATTTTACTCACACACCTTCATTTCTCTTATCCCTAAGGTGGAATCGCCGTCCAGATTTGAAGAACTCAGACCCATCAGTTTGTGCAACTACACTAGCAAGATCATTTCTACACTTCTATCCAGAAGACTAAACCCTCTTCTTTCGAAACTCATCTCTAAAAACCAAAGTGTTTTTGACTCTGGGAGACTAATTACAAAAAATGTCATGCTAGCTCAGGAAATCATTCATGATATCTCAAAACCAAATAAGGGGGGAAATATTGTTATGAAGCTTGACATGGCTGAAGCATATGACAGGTTGTCTTGGGACTTCCTCATTACTATTCTCAATAACTTTGGTTTCTGTAAAGAATGGTCAGATATGATTTGGAGAATGGTCTCGAATGTTTAGTACTCGATTATCATTAATGGTACTAGACATGGCTTCTTCACCTCTTCTCATGGGCTCAAGTAAGGTGGCCCTTTATCCCCCTCTCTCTTTATTCTTGCTGCAGAAGTATTAACAAGATCACTGAACAACCTTATTTATAAGGAAAACTTCACTAACTTCTCTATGAATAAGAGAGGGCCTCAAATAAGCCATCTTTCTTATGCTGACGACATAGTTATTTTTTGTGGAGGTAACTCAAAAACTGTAAAGATGGTGATGAAAGAGATTAGAAAATATGAAAAAGCTTCGGGTCAGCTTGTCAATAAGGATAAAAGCTTCTTCCTCACTGGCCCCTAAAGCTAGTGCGTATAGAATCAACAGGTTAAGAAATTGCACAGGTTTTATGGACAAGAGCTTCCCTTTCAACTATCTTGGTTGCCCAATATATGTTTGAAGGAAAAAGATATGCTTCTTTGACAACATGGTTACCAAAATTGTGAAGAGGCTTAATGGATGGCAAGGTAAAATGTTAACATATGGGGGCAGAGTAGTACTCATCAAGAGTGTTTTACAATCTTTGCCCACTTACACACTTACTACTCTAAGCCCTCCTAAAGGCACTCTGAATCTCATTGAAAAACATATGGCTAGGTTCCTTTGGGGAACTACTGGGGAAAAAAATAACTATAATTGGAGCTCCTGGAGAAACCTATGCTTTCCTAGAGATGAAGGTGGTATTGGTATTAAAACCCTGGAGGATATTTCTTCTGCCTTAACTATCAAGAGATGGTGGAGATTCAGAACAAAACCTTCACTCTGGGCTGACTTTCTTAGAGCTAAATACTGCATAAGGAGTCATCCAGTAAAAAAGAAATGGATCTCGGGCAATTCACAGGCTTGGAAACACTTGCTATGGGCTAGAGATAAAGCAGAAGACAATATCATTTGGCTTGTTAACTCTAGTGACTGCAACTTCTGGTGGGATAATTGGACAATGACAGGTCCTTTGGCTTATGGCAATAATAATATAACTCCCCCATTAGTAATAAAACCATAGTTAGTGAGTTTATAAGCAATGGTGGCTGGGACTTGAACAAGCTTAGCAACACCTTGACAAACCAAATGGTGGAAATCATTAGCAATATCAACATTGGACAACATACTGAAAAAGATGAGGCTATATGGAATAGTACTGAAGATGGCCATTACTCAAATAAATCTGCTTGGCAGTCCATCCGCAAATAGAGACCTACAAATTTGTTCTTCAGTCTGGTATGGCATAATTCTATTCCTTTTAAATTCTCATTTCTAACTTGGAGATTGTGTCTAGGTAAACTCCCCTTTGATGAAGTACTTGCAAGATTTGGCAACCAAATAACATCCAGATGTTACTGTTGCAACATGCCTAACAATGATTCTATCCATCACACTTTTATGGAGGGAGAAGCAGCTAAGCACATCTGGAGATTCGTTGGTGCTCCGTTAGGAATCACTCATCAACAGTGGCCGATTAGAAGAGTTATTAAGGAATGGTGGGACATTAAACCAAAGAATGCTATACACAAACTTCTGTTACACATAGCACCTGTGGTAATCTGATGGCAACTTTGGAAAAGTTGGACGGCATGTAAATATGGCGACCAGAACAAATTCTACAAAAGCAAGATGGAGTTCCAAACCATCTGGCACATCCAGGAAGCCATTAAAATCACCTATCCAAGTTACAACTTAACAGGTACCTGGCCCAATATTTGCAACATGATTGACAGACTCCAACACACAATAAATATCAAACAAGTCACGTGGAATAAGCCTATGGCAGGGATGGTCAAACTTAATACAGATGGAAGCTTCGATAGAGGAAATGGAAAGGCTAGCATCGGAGGCATTGTCAGGGATAGTGAAGGAAAATTCCTGATGACCTTCTCTCTACCTGTACACACTAGCACCAACAACCAGACTGAAGCAATGGCAGCCAACTTTAGCGTTAAATTGTGCTTACAACTTGGGCTACGCAAGATACATATTGAACTAGACTCCATGGTAATTGCCAATATGCTTCTCAACAAAGGAACTGATAATCTTAAGTTAAAAATATTATCAGGGATACGACTCATGTGCTCAAAGACGCTACTGTTCAGATTTCCCACTGCTTCAGAGAAGCAAATCAAGTGGTGGATTTTCTCGCTAAGTTAGCATCTACAAGTGGAAATAGCACCTTCTATTACTCTCTCCAACAACTGCCCAGAGAGGCCAAGGGACTATTTCAACTCGATAGATGGCAACTTCCTTCAATGAGAAGAAGATATGACAAATGTAATTTTTTGCAAGCTGATTGCACTGTTGTCTTAATGAAAGGATTCTAGGCCCTCCTTTCTTTCATTAGTGTAGAGGTAAGGTCCATGTCCCCCTATATGATGTACCTTTTTGTTTATCTATAGACATGGTAGGGGTCCTGCCTAACCCCCCACACCAAAGGCTAAAGCCGGAAGGTGTTGGTTTCAATTAAAAAAAAGGTTAGTAATTAACTTTGGTATCCTAGATGAAAAAAAAACCTTGTTTCAGGAATATAACGAACCGCATTAAGCACGTAAAGGCCAAGGGTTTATGTTCTAGCAAATACTAATTTACTAATTCACTGCATTTTATTTTATAACATCTCCCTTAGGTTCCTTGTAGAAGTTGTTTCTCACTTTAGGGTAGGATGGTAGCTCTCATAAAATCCATCCATATGTTGCTTTGCACTTCAGAATAGGAGGTAGCTCACTTAAGTTAGCTAAATAGCTGAACTGGGAAATATGCCAGCGTTAAATGGTAATTAAGCACTCAAAACCATAAATTTGATTACCTCCAACATTGGTTATTGTATAAGGTCAAATTTGGCCCTCAATGTTTCTACGCCGATGGGTACGCCCATTGAGCATATGTCAACTAAAGAAAGGGTACGACTTGGGCGTGGGGACAAAGGCGACAACATTTCAAATTCAGCGTCCTCACTAGGGAGACGTTGACCACTTTTTGTACTTTTATGATTATTTCGAGGAAGGCCTCCTGCTATATAAAGGAGACCTTCCCATTGTAAAGAGGCATCATTATTATTCTCGAATAATACAATTCTCAGATTTTCTCCTACCCTCTCTCTCTATCTCAACATCTAACGAACACTTATTCTCAGGTTCATATTATCAGATCTATAACAATAATATCATCCCTTTTATCTCTAGGTTGTGTTATATTTGATTACGATTTACCCTCATTTATTTTTGATTATTTTTTAAGCTTACAAAGTATATTGATAACTTTTGACCCAAACAATTTGGCGCCATCTGTGGGGAATTTGAGAATCAGAATCATAGTATCCACATAGATAACAACCAACTACCATTCTCTACACCACACAAAAAGATGGCTGAAAATAACACAAGATCAAAAGCAATAGTGGGTGTTACATCTAATCTCCTTGGTCCTCTCAACGAGTCCAGTGACGAGGGTATCTTGAATGCAACCCCTAGCACCATACCAGATGCATAGATCTCACCTTCTCCATATGAAGATCTAACGATCTTGCATGAAAAAGGAGCTTCCATATCTGCGGCTAAGGAAGCACCCTCGGTGGTCAAGAAGCTACTGGAAGAATGGATAACAAGTACTCTAAGTGGCTTGGTTGAGAAGTCACTGCAAAGTAATGTCAGGCGTATGCCAACAGTAAGCATCACTGCAGCCATGGGTGAACCTGAGGTTGTACGAGCAAATAACAAACCCATAGAAGCACAGGCCAATGATGGCACGCTAACAGTCATCCTAAAGAAGATGGAAGAAATGGAGAATGAAAACAAGGCGCTTCGTGACCAAATGAAAGAGCATCAGGAGAGGGTAGACAAGATCCCCGGTGCTCCCAAGTTGCTACCAAAATGTGACATGGGAAGGTTCGTCGAACAACCATATACTGAAGAAGCTGCCTCTCACTCTATCCCAAAAACCTTCAAGATGCCACCCTACTTGAGGTTATATGATGGGACCACAGATCCCGAGGATCATTTGATCCACTATGTCACTGCTGTGAAGGGCAACGACCTATCAAAAAAGCAGGTACCATCGGTGCTGCTGAAGAAGTTTGGTGAGACGTTGACAGGAGGGGCCGTAACGTGGTACTCCCAGCTACCAGCTAAGGCAATATCCACGTTGAGGAAATGGCGGATAAGTTCGTCACTGCCCATGCAGGAGAAAAGAAAGCGGAAGCAAGGGTCAACGACATCTCCGCCGTCAGGCAAACCGCAGGGGAAGGACTCAGGGACTTTCTAGCCAGGTTTAACAGGGTAAGGATGAGTCTGCCAAACGTATCGGAAGGTATGGCAGTTGACGCTTTCCAGAACGGGCTAAACAGAGATGGTTCGAAGGAAACCAAGAAGCTACTAAGTCGCCTAATGAAATATCCCCCTACCACATGGGAGGAAATCCACAATGCCTATTACGCTGAAGTACGAGCGGACGAGGATGATCTTAATGGGCCGACCCCACGGCTAACGACGATATACTCAGGGACAAGGAGGGACCGATGTAATGAAGGATGGCTAGAAAAACTCCAGCGCTCCAACAAAGACTGGCTCCAGCCATACACCAGATCCTCCCATCCACCACCAAGGCATACAGATGCTCTACAGCGATGCGTCACCCCACTCCGAAACGAAAGCGGTACACCTCCTTTATTATCTGCCCATAACTTTTGTATGCCTCCTTCAAAAATAGTGTACGCACTGGAGAAGCTGGTCACCAAAGTGCAGTGGCCGCAGACAATGAAATTAGACCCCGCCACAAGGAAATCAAACGTTCTAGGCGAGTTCCATCAGGAACGGGGACACAAAACCGAAGACTGCATAGGCCTACGGCAAGAGGTGGTCAGGATGCTGAACCAGGGATACCTGAGGGAATTACTCAGTGACAAAGGGAAAATAAACTTTGCACGTGGACAGGAACAACCACATGGGCCGCCGAAGTCGCCATCCCCCACACGCACGATAAACGTGATCGTCGGAGGCGATGACGACTTAGCGATCAATCACGTCAAGTTCGCCACCACGCATAAACTAAAATAGACCATCACCCATGAACGATATGACGACTTCGAAGATAGTATCACCTTCGATAAGTCCGATGCCGACGGTTTGTCTTTCCCTCATTAAGATGCTTTATTATCACTTTATGTATCATCGATACGGATGTTAAAAGAATCATGATTGACGACGGAAGTGGCACCTGTATTATCCACCCGAGGGTCCTCGCACAAATGGGACTCGAGGGTAAGGTAATACCGCGTTCCATAACACTAACTGGTTTTAACAATGTAGTGGAACGGACATCCGGAGAAATATCACTACCCGTTTTAGCAGGAGGAGTCACGCTGGAAAAAACATTCCATGTAATGAACCAGGAAACATCCTACAACGTCATCATAGGACGCCCACGGATACATGCCATGCGAGCGGTCCCTTCAAGTTTTTACCAAGTGATCAAATTCCCCAACCCGTGGGGGGTATTCAGCATTCGAGGCGAGCCGCGCACCGCACAGGAATGCTACAAAATAGCTCAAGATTGCACCCACACCAAACAG
>MU729800.1:46994-79798 GCA_026770625.1 Nicotiana glauca
TGGAACGAGGAATGCGTCGAAGCCTTGAGAAAATTGAAAGCATACCTATCTTCGCCACCACTACTGGCCGAAGCGAGTCCAGGCGAGCCCCTGCTAGTATATTTGGCCGTCTCCGAGGTCGCCGTCAGCGTAGTCTTGGTTCGCAAAAATGAAGGTACGCAATCTCCTATTTACTATATTAGCAAAACCTTAGTGGATGCCGAAACATGGTATCTACACCTTGAAAATTTAGCCCTGCCATTTGTCGTAGCTTCACGAAAGCTCCGACCCTATTTTCAGTGTCACCCCATAAAAGTAGTAACGACCTTCCCCTTGAGAAGTGTCCTACATAAGCTTGAGTTATTAGGCAGACTCGCTAGATGGGCTATAGAGCTCAGCGAGCACGATATCTTATATCACCCAAGAACTGCCATCAAGTCGCAAGTACTTGCTGACTTTATAGCCGATTTCAGCACAGAAATACTGCCAGAAGCGGAATTGGAGGCACGTCGTACCTCCTCCAACAATGATGGACTCTTTACACTGACGTCACCACAAATGCCTCGGGATGAGGATTGGGACTCGTTCTCGAGGTCCCCACGGGCGAAATAATTTGCCAGTCCGTGCGGTGCCCCGAAATGACTAACAACGAGGCCGAGTACGAGGCTATTATTGTAGGTATAAAACTAGCCATCAAATATGGGGCTCGACGACTCGTTCTCCACTGTGACTCCTAACTCGTAGTGAACCAGGTCACTGGGACTTACCAAATCAAGGAGTAGAGATTGCAAAAATATCAGTCAGAGATCCACAGATTAATGAATGAGTTCGATGAGTGCCGTTTCGAACAAATTCTGAGGGCACAGAATGTTGAAGCGGACAATTTGGCAAAATTGGCCGCAACCACCAAAAACTTCAACAAAGAAAGCGTGGTCACCCTCCTCCATTCAGCCATTGATCACACTGAGGTACTCTCTTTAAATTTGACTTGGGACTGACACAAACAATTTGTATCCTATCTGCAGGATGGTACACTCCCACTCGACAAAAAAGAAGCAAAGAAGCAAAGAAGCTCCACGTACAGGCCGCCATGTATTGCCTGATAAACCACGAGCTCTACAAAAGGTCGTTTGGCATACCCCTAGCTAAGTGCCTAGGGCCGCACCAAATGAGACCAGTACTCGAAGAGGTACACGAGGGTCACTGCGGCGCCCATACAGGCAACCGCACTCTCGTACGCTGCATAATACGAGCCGATTATTATTGGCCCACCATGAAGAAAGAGGCAGCGGAATACGTTCGCCGATGCGAATAATGTCAAAAGTATGCCCCCATGATACACCAACCAGGAGAGCCTCTCCATTCAGTCATTTCCCCATGGACTTTCATCAAATGGGAATGGACATAGTCGGTCCCCTACTAGCAGGACGAGGAAAGGTACGATTTCAATTAGTTTTAACTGACTACTTCTCCAAGTGGGTGGAAGCAGGTGCATATGCCCAAATACGCGAACATGAAGTCATTGCCTTCAAATGGAAGAATATCATCTGCCCTTTCGGCATCCCTAAGGAAATCAGCTGCGACAACAGACGACAGTTCATCGGCCAGAAGACGACGGAATTCTTCGACAAATGGAACATTAAGAGAATACTCTCCACGCCATATCACCCCGCCGCCAACGACCAAGCAGAGTCTTGCAACAAAACAATACTGAACATACTGAAAAAGAAACTCGAGGAAGCCAAAGGGATATGGCCCGAGCTACTACTAGAAGTATTGTGGGCACACCGGACCATACCAAAATCCTGCACAGGAGAGACACCATACTCAATGGTCTACGGAACCGACGCAGTCATACCAGTCGAAGTTGGCAAACCAAGCTTGAGGTATTCATATACCAGCGGAACAGAGAACGGCATAAACAAGCTTCAAGACCTCGATGAGGCCGAGGAAAGAAGAGAAATGGCCCACATAAGAATGGTGGCTCAGAAACAACAAGTCAAAAGATACTACAACAAAAGAGCCAAAGCAAGACCACTCAAAGTGGGAGACTACGTCCTCAAAGCCAAAACATTGGCATCAAAAGACCCAAGCGAAGGAAAATTGGGCACCAACTAGGATTGACCCTACAAAATCACAGCAGCAGCAGGTAAAGGATTATTCCAATTAGAAACAATGGAAGGAAAAACTCTCCAATACAATTGGAACGTCGCCTCCTTCAAGTATTTCCATTTCTAAAAGCCATCTCCCGAGTCGCACTCTTTTTCCCTTACCCGAGTTTTGTCCCAATTGGGTTTTCTCGAGAAGGTTTTTAACGAGGCGACGGAGGGGACACCTGGAGATATTTGTGGAACAAGTTTATCATACCAACCACTCCATGCGCTCTCCTAACTGACATGACAAAGAGACTGGACTAGCATGATCTCCAACGTGTAAACGGCTAAGGCCATCTCCAACATGTAAACGGCTAAGGCCATCTCCAACGTGTAAACGGCTAAGGCCATCTCCAATGTATGAACGGCTAAGGCCATCTCCAATGTACGAACGGCTAAGTCCATCTCCAATGTGTAAATGGCTAAAGCCATCTCCAATGTATGAACGGCTAAGGCCATCTCCAATGTATGAACGGCTAAGGCCATCTCCAATGTATGAACGGCTAAGGCCATCTCCAACGTGTAAATGGCTAAGGCCATCGTTGTCAATAAGTCGACCCAGCTCGACTACGACAAACGAGTAATTCGACAACAGTCGAAGTTACGTACGTGGCTAAGGCCATCGTCATTAATAAGTCGACCCAGCTTGACTACGACAAACGAGTAATTCAACAACAGTCAAAGTTACGTACGTGGCTAAGGCCATCGTCGTCAATAAGTCGACCCAGCTCGACTACGACAAATGAGTAATTCGATGAAAGTCGAAGTTACGTACGTGGCTAAGGCCATCGATAGTATTGTGGCTAAGGCCATCGTCGTCAATAAGTCGACCCAGCTCGACTACGACAAACGAGTAATTCGACGACAGTCGGAGTTACATACATGGCTAAGGCCATCGAAAATATTATGGCTAAGGTCGTCGTCTCCAACAGTCGCCAACCGTGTTTGACTACGGCAAAAGGCACGTAAATAACAATTAAAGCGATGCAATTATTAGCTAAAGCCACCACTATTTAGCATCAAAGCCGCCTCCTATCGGCGGATAACACAAATAACGTTCGAGAAGCACACTGAGAATCCTACAAGCAAGCGAGCATCCGCTCTGCGGAGATGAGATACTGAAAATAAAAGATACAAAAGGAAAAGAATAACAGCAAAAGTACAACTTTAATTATCATCCAAAAATGCATGTACAAAAGACCCATTTACATTTCAAAATACAACAGAACAAAAATGTATACAAGTCCTAAGGGGCTTTGCCATTCTGCTCACTGTACCCCGCCTGACCGCCATGTCGTCCATTGCCGCCCCCGAGTTGATAAGTTGCAGAGATCCAGGACCCGGATCCAAGACAGTTAACGTCTTCGAAATTATAGCCCGCCCAGTATGGGGAGTCGGAACTATACACACAGGCTTTGCGGGAGACGCGTGCTATGCGTCGTTGCTCCTAAACCTCCGCCTCAGTAGCTCGACCCGCAGCTAAGAACTCCTTGAGCACGACTAGTCTGGCCTCGGCATACACCCACATCTCATGCGCCTCACGATGCGCATCCTTATCAGACCTTGGCGCAGCAGTCCGCTTAACGACTTCAATCTCAGCTGCCCTGGTATCGAGCTCGGCGGTCAAGGCAGCAACCTTGACTCGCAAATTAGCAGCTTCTGCCGCTACCCCACGGCCAACCTCCAATTCCTCTTCCTTCGACTGGAGAAGAGTCTCCAGCTCAATGTTCCAAGCAAAAGCGGCCATCAACTACTCATCAACCTGCTCCAGCTTGACCACCCTCCATTTCAATTGTGCCACCGACTACTCAAGGCCCTCATGGAACACCCGAAATTCCGGGTCCTGCTTAAGTAGGTCCGCCAGCGCCCGATGCTTTGCATGGTATCGCTAATACGTTTTCGCAATCTTATTTAAAGTGGCTGCCTTCCTTTGCGCTCGCCGCCTCCTCTCTACCTCCAAAATGAGAGTCTAAAAAGGAGAAGAAAAAGGGGAAAAGCAAGTCAGTATGCATCAAAGTTAGCCTTACGGCACACAAAGAAAACTGAAAACTACCTGCAAGGCCGCGCCAGCAACACTCCGGAATAAATCCCCGTCACTAACACCTTTCAGCATTTCACGCTCAGCAGCCACATATATCAAGGTCATATCCGTTGTGTCCTGCTCGTTGTGTTGCAACAGGTTATAGCCACCTTGGATCAAAATTCGGCGGTTGGACCTACCCGCCGTCATCCCTACATGGGCCGGACCCCTCGTTATCCCATCTGTATCCACATGGGTAGCCTCAGGGTCCACCCTCTCGGCACCGTCGCCCACTTCTCCAACAGCAGTCGACGAACCACTCTTTGGAATGAGGGCTGGGTTGGCGTCGGGGAGAGCCCCCCTTTAGGGAGCAGACCTCCCAGAACGGATGTCATCGGCCATAAAAAATGGCCTCGACCCCTGATGGGGCTCACTCGTCCTCTCGTCTTCAGTAGCTATCCCCTTGCCCGTTATCAACCGCCGTATTTTTCTCTCTGGCGGCTCCTCACCTTCAGAAGTCTCCTCCACAGGCCACAGGGACGGCATTGAAGGAGTCGCTTCACTTGCGGACGCCGCCACGGGCGCAATCTCCTACTGAGGAACCTCGGGAGCGCCATCACTGAACGAGCCGCAGGGTACGTCTCCACCCTCAGAGTCATACCCTGCCCTAGGCGAGGTAATGACGTTTTTCTTCTTCTTAGGGGCGCTCCAACCTGCCAACACGAGTAAGTCAGGTAACAAAACCTAAGGGAACTTCTAGACCTAAGCCAAAGAATTACCTAACGGGCCGTATCGTTCATGAAATGAGGCCCAGGTACGACATTCTTCCGCATAAGGTATCAATCTTTCCACCCACGATTTAATATTGTCAATGAACTAGGGTGGAGAAGCCCTCACTACAAAAAAAGAGAAAAGAAAGAAATCATAGTGGTCGAATGGTCAAGGTCGCAAGTAATCATGAATTCTACAAATAAAGGCACTTATGTTTTGGGTTCCATCTTTCCGGGAACCCTTCAGGGTTAGACACCAGGTGATCCGCCCTGATGAAGAAATACCTACGCCAAAAGCGGTGGTTGGTCTTGTCGTCAGCTTTCACAACCAAGCCCTTCGTGCCACGGCTTTTCAACTGCAGCATGGTACCCCTTAGGTAACCAGGGCTGAATAAATGTAAAAGGTGATGAACTGAGACACCGCACTCAGCCTTGGCCGCGTACGTGGTAAGAATCCCGCACACCTTCAATGTGTAAGGAGTAAGCTGAGCTGGACACACATTAAAAAAGCAGCAAAGCTCCTCCGTTAGAGGGTAGATCGGGAGACTATAACCGATCAAAAACGGGTACTCGTAAAATGTGCAGTACCCAGGCCGGTGCACATTGGCGTAGTCCATCCCATCCGGAGCCATTTCCACATAGTCCGGAATAGGGTGTATCGCTCGAAGATTGTCTAAGTGGGATCGCAACAAATCACTATGCTCCCAGGGAAGGGCTGGGCTTTTAGTTGGAAAATCCGTTCGAATATGCATCTCTTTTAGGTGGACGTTGTCTACAGTAAGGGGAGCAAGGAGTTTTCCTGCTTTTTCCTCTTCGCCACCGAAGGAGGGCGGAACCCTAGATGGGGCATTATATTTGGTCTTTTTACTGCTCTGATGACGTTTTGTCATGTTATCCTATGTAAGAAACAAATCACTAACGACGAGAAGTGTGGCTTCAAAGAAGTGGAAGAGTCTCGCACGAAATAACGGTTGCTAGAAATAAAGGCAAAGAAGGAAGCCAGAAAAGGTTTTCCAAAGGTTCGAAAGATGAAACGGATTGAACTTCCCCCCTATTTATAGGGTTAGGATGCGTAGAAATCGAAGAGGCATAATTCAAAACGGGCGCGGGAAACCAGAACATCACATCATCCTCTGAGCCACCTCAGGAGTAAGTATAATAAAGATGCATGCGGGTGATGAAGTCATTTCGAAAAGGGAGCCATGCGTCAGCAGCACGACGATGTCATACATTTTATCTCATTTACGTTGCCGCCCCCAGGGTGAGGTCAAATTTTCCAGAGGCGAGGTTTGCATTTTCGCCCATTGAAGACGTCTATCGAATACCCCTCCAACGAGTGGAGGGACTAACTGTATAGGGTGAAATTTAGCCCTCAATGTCTCTACACCGATGGGTACGCCCATTGAGCATACGTCAACTAAAGCAAGGGTACGACTTGGGCGTGGGGACAAAGGCGACGCTAGTTAAAATTCAGCGTCCTCACTAGGGGGACGTTGATCACTTTTTGTACTTTTATGATTATTTCGAGGAAGGCCTCCTTCTATATAAAGGAGACCTTCCCATTGTAAAGAGGCATCATTATTATTCTCGAATAATACAACTCTCAGATTTTCTCTTACTCTCTCTCTATCTCAATATTTAACGAACACTTATTCTCAGGTTCATATTATCAGATCTATCACAATAATCTTATCCCTTTTATCTCTAGGTTGTATTATATTTGATTACGATTTACCCTCATTTATTTTTGATTGTTTTTAAGCTTACAAAGTATATTGATAACTTTTGAGCCAAACGTTATGATTTAGAAAAAATGCAGAAGCAGCCCCCTGATCTATACTCGGATTGCCAACTACACACTTTTTCTTTGCGGAAATCCTATTACTCCCTTAAATTTATTTTATATGTAGTTATTTACACCATTCACATCTGAGCCCTCTAACATATAAGTCAACATCCGGTTGATTTTTCCAACTTAAGCCTTCTTAAAAGAGACTAAGTGTCTCATATCTTAGCAAATCCTCTCCGAACACAAACTAATCAACTCGGTCACATAAAATACGGATAACGAAGCATAAAGAAGATGAAATGGGAGAAATGGTGCGGTAACTCATGAGACAACTAGCCGGGTTGTCACAATTTGAAAAATACTTTTACTTATATGATATTTTTTGGGGAAAATTGAATTGCGTTCTTTTGCTACTTAGCTAATTTAATTATTTAAATATTTATTTTAAGCATTAAAGAAAGTGATTCTCTTTATAAAACAAACTTCTATTGTGGTTGAAAATTACGCTTACCTGTCTTTTTTATAATGAAACAAAATTCACATGACAATATATAATAGCATCTATGTAATGTTCCGAATTTCCCATCAACGGCATTAGCTATTAAATACTATGAGTACAAAATAAATGTATTTGCACTTTCAAAATGATAAAAACATGGATCACATCTCTTTTATCTCCACTTGAATTTTAACCTATTCCATGGTTCATGTTGCATATTTATTTGCCTAAACTGACTACTGATCTTTAGAAATGAGATAAAATTAACCTTCTATATATTCGGTAATTACTTTAAATTTATTTATTAATATTATAAAATTGTTAATGTATGATGTGTTTTAAACTCCTAATTTTACTGTGATAATGTATATTAAAAATCTAAATACCTAAAATATGTCATGTTATAAAAGACATTAGAAGAAAAATAGTTGAAAGAAACGAAAGCAAATATTTCAAACTCATATTTAAAATTGAGTCCTACGTTTTACTTATAACATGTAAAAAAAATACTTAGACAAACTTGTCGGAAAAATAAATTAGTTAATATATCATTTTAGTTTTCAAGAGAAAATTCAATCAACAGAAAAAGAATTATAACTATTGTTCTTTAACTTTTATTAATAATTTGATGTTGCATTTAATTTTGCGAAATATAATGAGAGTTTTATTTTTGTGTTATATATATATATATATATATATAGCTTACGCGTAAAGTAGGGCTAATCTGATGGAAAAAAAGGTGGTACATGTAAGTATTTAACCTCTAAGTTTTAACTGTAATAAAATAATATAATTTACTTCAACTTTAATATTAATGGGATTTAAATAAGAAAATCTATATTAAATAAAATTTAATTGCTTTTAGAATCCTAATTATTAGGATTCTCTGCATAACTCAAATATAGAAAAATTTAATAATCAGGACTATAGTTGATTTTAATGTCACATCTATTAGGAAAATAATTAAATGACTATTCTTACATATTAGGACAATATTTAAATTACTATTTTGTCAAATATAAACTCTATTTTTAAAGGACAAAAAAGGCGAACGACATTTCGTTAGGGGCCTTCGTGCTTTTAATATAGTATATATAGATATAGATTCTCATTTTTTTATTTATTTCATTCTCTTTCTTTTTGTTTTGGTCACCGGCGGCATAAAATGGTGGACGTCGGAATTTCACAAACACGATTTTTTCTGGCGAATTTTTTTTTCCGGCGACAGATTTTTGTTCCGATCTAAGTGTGTCTTGTTATATATATATATATATATATATATATATATATATATATATATATATATATATATATATATATATATATATATATATATATATTAAATCCTCCAAACTGTTTTTCTGTTTTGGTAACAGAATTAACTACCCTCTTCAATTTTCCATTTTTATTGTTGAGTAAATAGTCATTTATGTAATGGCATTTATGTGTGGCCATTTTGCATAAACAACCATTCTGCACAGTGCACCTCTTTAGATTTCAGCCCAACTTTGGCTATAAATACAACACTATTCTGCTCAGAATTTCCATACGGATTTTTTGTGTTCTCCTCCTTTCTTCAACATATTTTAACTTCAAAGAAAGCAACAGTAAGTCTTGTTTGCTAACGAACTTTGTGTTCGCTGAAACACTAGGGTTTGAAGTACCACTACACCAGTGTGTACTTCGTTCTATCCTGGGAGAAAATAATCCAAAACCTTGGGTACTAGGAGGGGATTAAATTCCTTAAGGAAACATTATGAATTCAGTGGGCTCGAATTGGTTTTTTGTTATTTCGTTTACATTTCTATTCATGTTCATTTATATTTGTGACGACCCAAAGGGTCATCACCTATTTTCTCATTCGTTTCGTGCTTCAAAGGCCTTAAAACATCATTTTTAGCTGCCTTGACTTGCGTGCACAGTCTGGGCACGTAGCCGGAAAGCCTAAATGTGAAATTCTATGAAAAATGCTAAAATTTGGTATTAAAATAAATAAGTTTGACTTTGGTCAATATTTTGGATAAACGGACCCGTGATTTGACGGTCCCGGAGGGTCCGTAGAAAAATATAGGACTCGGGTGTATGCCCGGAATCAAATTTCGAGGTTCCAAGCCCGAGAAATAAATTTTTGAGTAAAATTATTTTTCTGAAATTATTAAGGAAAATGGAAATAAAAAATAATTAGAACGTGTTGGTATCAGGCCCGTATTTTTGTTCCGGCGCCCGATACAAGTCTTTTATGTGATTTAAGATATTTCTGTAAAGTTTGGTCAAAATCGGACATCGTTTGACGTGTTTCGGACTATAAGTTCTAAATTTGAAAGTTAATGAAGTTTGAGGAAAAACCTTGTGATTTTGAGGTTTGATTCGTTGTTTTGATGTTGTTTTGGAGATTTGATCGCACAGTTAAGTTTGTGTGATGTTGTTGAGTTAGTTCGTGTGTTTGGTTAGGAGCCCCGGGGTCTCGGGTGTGATTCAGATGTGTTTCGGGATGGTTTTGGCCTTAGAAAAGTTGCAGAAAAATGCAGTCGCGTGTCCAGTGATTTTCTTCTATGCGATCGCATAAAATAGGTCGCGATCGCATAGAATAATTCTGAGTGGTTCAGTTTTGTTCTATGCGATCGCATAGTGCCTCCGGCGATCGCATAGTGCTAAGTCTGAGAGGTCCTATATTTTCCTCTATGCGGTCGCATAGTTCTTTCCGCGATCGTGGTGCCCAGCCTTCTTCTTCTATGCGTTCGCAAGGCTCAGTCCACGATCGCAATGTGTTAGCCCCCCCTTCTTTCATTTCCTTCTACGCGATCGCGGTGCCCAGCCTACTTGTTCTATGCGTTCGCAAGGCTCAATCCGCGATCACAATGTGTTAGCCCGCCCTCCTTCATTTCCTTCTACATGATCGCATAGGCTTTCCTGCGATCGCATAGCACAGTCACATCTACTCTATGCGATCACATGCCTTTGTCCGCGATCGCATAGGGTAATTTCGCCCAGTCCTTTAAAAGTCCCAAAAACAAAACACTTACAGGAATAACATAACACTTCACAAAAACCTTCTTCACCAAGATCCTTAGGCGCCCATTGAAGCAATCCTTCACCAACACTTCTTGGGTTAGTAAATTTCTACTCGTTTTCTTCATTTTCCATCAATATCATTTGAATTCCTAGACCTAAAAAATATAATTTAGGATAGAAATTGGGGGACATGGGTAGAGTTAGGGCTTTTTATTTTTTCTTGATTTAGACCTCGTTTTAGGGTCGAATTTTAGAACAAATTATATATTCGGGCTCGTGGGTGAATGGGGGATTTGATTTTGGTCTGAACCTCGTATTTTGACCAAGTGGGCCCAGGGGCAATTTTGGGATTTTTTGGAAAGAAAGCTTGGAAATATATAATTAAACATTAGGTTTGATTTGTTTAGCACATATTGATATTATGAAGTCATTATTGTATAGATTTGATTGAGTTGGAGCCAAACTTGAGAGGAAAAGCGGTTGTTGTAGATTGATTTGGCTATGGAAGTTGAGGTAAGTGTTTGGTTTAACCCTGGCTTGAGGGAATAAGAGTTGAGTCTTATTTGCTATGTGGTAATTGATCGATTACGATGTATAGGTATGGTGATGAGTATCTATACATTGGTGTCTAGCATGACCGTGAGTCCTTATATTGCGAATGTTTTGGTTTTGTTATAACTACCATGCTTGATTGATGATTTCTATATGTTGCCAAGAGTATGTGGAAGGAAATTGTGATCTTTAAATTTCGTGGAACGTTGGCTCGAGTTGAAATACAAATTGTGAAGCTATATGAGATAGGTAAATCTTTGGAGCATTGGCTCAAGTGATAATGTAAATTGTGAAATGAAAGTGAAAGAAGATAACGAGTTATTGAAATGCTCTCTTGCCGGGATGTTGAGATTATTAATGACATTCCCTTGCCGGGATTTATTATTTAATTGTGTTCCCTTGTCGGGATATGTTGTTTAATTGTGTTCCCTTGCCGAGATTTCTATTTATAAACTGTTAATTCCCTTGCCCCTTGTTTGTGATTGTTGTTTGGGTGAGGAAGAGTGTTAAATCACAAAGGGTGATGACGTGCATTGTTTGTTTATGATAAGGAAAGAGTTTAAAGCACGAAGGGTAATGCCGTGCATTGTTTGATTATTGTGAGAAGAGTGTGTAAAAGCACGAAGGGTGATGTCGTGCCGCACGATGCACCATTCCGTGCCGATTCTATTGATATATGTGAGGAACGAGAGTAAAAACACGAAGGGTGATGTCGTGCACATGCTATTGCTCAGTGAGTATGAGAGTAAAAGCACGAAGGATGATGTCGTGCACCTGTTGACTTCTGTTTCATTACCTGCTATTGAGTTGTGTTATTTTCCTTCGTTATTGGATGACTCATAGTTGGAAATTGCTATACTCCCCACAACATGTTTCCCCCTCCTATATTGTTTATCAGTCTTGTATTTCAATTTTCGCTATATATATATATATATGAAATTGCACAAGTTTATGTGGTAGTGTGGTCTAGCTTTGTCACTACTTCGTCGGGGTTAGGCTAGACACTTGCCAGCATATGGGGTCGGTTTTGCTGATGCTACACTCTGTGCTATTTTGCATAGATCCAGGTTTCGAGCAGCAGCAACAACATTAGTGTGGGAGCAGGCCTTCAGTCCAGCGAGACCCGAGGTAGCCTTGAAGGCGTCCACATGCCCAACGTCTCCCTTATCCTCCCTTTTAGTCTGTTATCTTATTGTGTTCGAGATAAACAACTTATGTTTTCTTTTAGACGTTGTATTTAGTGTTCGTAGCAGTTCATGAGTACAGTGGCACCAGTCTTGGGTAGAGGATTTTATTGAACTTTTCCGCATTTTCTATTCAGTTTTATTTAATGTTAAGACTTCCGCTTATTATTGAATTTTGTTATTTTTATATTATTGTCGAAGAATCGTTAAAAGGATTGTGTATTAATGAAAAAAATAATCAAATTTGGATTGCCTAGCTTCTACGAGTAGGCGCTATCATGACTACCGAGGGTGGGAAATCCGGGTTGTGACAATATTTTCCTGAATTATTTTACAAATACAGTTTACTAACAAGCTTAAGGAATTTAATATATTTTTTGTATTTGTACTCATTGTTTTTGGAGAGTAAAACCTGTGTAGTTTTGTACTCTATTAAAATCTACGTGATTTTAACGTTTGTGTCAATTTTTTACAAAAATGACTAATGATAATGTAAACCAAACTGTTCCAATGGTGACCGCCAGTGCCGCAACAAGCTGAACGACATCGGCATCGTTGGTACCGGTGGAGAAACCTGGAAAATTCTTCGGGATTGATTTCAAGCGATGGCAGCAAAAGATGTTCTTCTACTTAACTACTCTAAGTCTCCAGAAGTTCATCAAGGAAGATGTTCCTATGCTGTCCGATAAAACTCCAGAAACTGAACGCTTTCTCGTGATTGAGGCATGGAAGCATTCGGATTTTTTGTGCAAGAATTAAATTCTGTGTGGGATGGATGATGCTTTGTATAACGTCTATAATGGTGTGAAAGGAACTGTGGAATGCTCTTGAAAAGAAATACAAAATCGAAGATGCCAGGTTGAAGAAGTTCGTTGCGGAAAAGTTTTTGGACTACACAATGGTAGATAGCAATTCTGTTATTACCCAAGTCCGGGAATTGCAAGTGATTATTCACGATCTCCTTGCTGACGGTATAAATCAAATTAATATTGATGTTGAAAGTAGTAATCATAGTTATTTTAGTAACAGAAATTTCATTGAAGATCTTGTCATCAATGAAGCATTCCAAGTAGCAGCAATGATTGAGAAGTTCCCTCCTTTGTGGAAGAACTTCAAAAACTACTTGAAACACAAGCGCAAGGAGATATCCATTGAAGATCTCATTGTCCGGTTGAGAATCGAATATGACAACAAAGCTGCGGAAAAGAGAGGTCGTGGATGTCACGAACCAAAATCTACTAAGGATCATGATGACGCCGGACAACGCTGTCAGGAAAGACAAACCAAATACTTAATTAAATTCTTGTTTTAAATATTTTCAAAATCACTCCTTTTATACGTTTAAACAATACATAGTAAATTCAACTGAATAAATAATAAAACATTTAACAACTTTTAAAATTTTGTATAAACCCAAAGACATCCCTAGAACCTAGTGTCATAAGTGGATGAGCATCTACTAGGGAATGAAACAAAATACAGTAATTGTCCGGCATACAAAGTGGACAGAAATGAAGAAATGAAAATACAGTACAATAATCTGAAGGAGACTCTGCTGGCTGCGGGTCATCTCGATAAGTGCAGCTCACCTAAGTCTCCGTATCAACCATGCTGCCATGCTACTAAGCCACTAGTCGCACATGAACCTGTGCAACAAAAAAGCACAGCAAGTGTAGTATGAGTACGAAAATAACGTGTACTCAGTAAGTATCCGTCTAATCATGAAGAAGTAGAGACGAGAGGTCGACTTCGACACTTACTAGTGGTCCAATAATGTTATCTCAATAATGTATTAAATCGTGGGTTTTTATAAGCATGATTGTAATTCAATAGAATAAAGCAAGTAAACAATTCTTTCTTTTATAAAAAATTTCTAAATTCTTTTTCGTCATTTATACAAATATCTCAAGCCGAAAAGAGGCAATAACAACTTCAATAAGCTCAAGGCAAGCAATACAAGCATGCACAAATCATTCTGAGGATGTACAACCCGATCCAACAATATTTAAATTGTGCACTGCTAGAGGGTCGAATGGAGAAAACCATAGATACATCGATTTAATCTACCGAGGCGTTTGGCCCGTTCCAGAATATAAACACACACCGACAGCCAATCAATAAGTCATCAGAAAATAATTATCCAAAGAAAACCAATTCTCTTTTTAACAATTTAAGAAAATGAAATTTAATCCTTTTAGAAATTCATTTACCAATTTGATAGGGTTTAAGCAATTCAACTGTCAATAAGATTACAGATATTCCATGTATATCATGTTTTTGGGTCCTAGACTACCCAGACATGCGCGTATTAGTAGCTACGCACGGACTCTCATCACCTCATGCATATGTAGCCCCCACAACCTGGAGCACATAACCAATTATTTCACCTAAGGGGACAATTCCCTCTTACAAGGTTAGAAAAGAGACTCACCTCGTTCCGAAGATCCATAATTGGCATTCCACGCCCTTCCGAAGACTCGAATCAATGCTAAATGCTTCAAAGCTAGCCAATAATTATGCAAATTCATTAATATATGCTCAATTACTCATTACAATTAAATTTATAACAATTCCTGACCCCGATCGAATAGTTGACAAAAATGCCCTCGGGCCCACGTGCTCGGATTCCAAAATTTTTCAAAGATTAAGCTTACCTATAACCCCACGAACTCAAATATATAATTTACTCTCAAGTTCATACCCAAAATCGTGGTAAAATTCCAAGAATATCGATTTTCTAGGTTTTCCCTCAAACCCCAAGTTTCTACCATATTTCATGCTCAAATCCGTACATAATCAATGTATTTAACTCAAGATAGGTGGGGATAGCTTACCTTATCGTTGATGATGAAAATCCCCTCTTGAAACCCTCCAATAATCGCCCAAGCCAAGAAAATATAAGAGAAAATGGCCAAATCCCGATTTTTAAAACAATCACTGCCTCCAGTCCTTTCCGCACCTGCGGTCACCTGGCCGCTTCTGTGGTTCCGCAGGTGCAGTTACAATACCGCTTCTACGGTCCTCCGCCTGCTGCCCCAGCCTGCTTCTGCACCACACCGACCGCATCTACGATCTTGCGGGTGCGGGATTTCCTTCGCATGTACGGCCTATGATCCACTGACTTCTAACCGCTTCTGCGGCACGAAGACCGCTCTTGCGGTTCTGCACCTGTGGTCCTAGCCTCGCAGGTGCGGTTACACCAGCAACCAGCAACTTCAACCTTCTTCAAAATTCCATTTTCGATACGTTAACCACCCGGAATCCACCCGAGGCCTCCGGAACCCCAACCAATCATACCAACTAGTCCCAAAACACATTACAGACTTGCTCGAGACCTCAAATCACATCAAACTACGCTACAATCATGAATCGGCCTCCAATCCAAGCTTTATGAACTTTACAATTTCAAACATCTACTTTTAAAGTTTAAACCTATCAAATCACGTCCGATTGACCTCAAATTTTGCACACAAGTCATATTCGACATTATGGACTTACTCCAACATTCAGAATTGGATTCTGTCCCCGATATAGAAAAATCCACTTCCGGTCAAACATCTCAAAAACTTTCAAACTTCTATCTTTAGCCAAATGACTCTAAAATGCACCACGGACTTTCAAATTCACTTTCGATCGCGCTCCCAACACAAGAATCACCATACAGAGCTACTCGCAGACTCGGAATGCTGAACAGAAATGAGAACACTGAAATGCACTTCAACCCAAACTTATGAGATTTCTTCCAAAATGCTAACTTCCATAGTAGGTGCTAAAACTCTCCTGGGTTATCCAAAACACGATTCGGGCATACGCCCAAGTCCGAAATTATCATACGAATATGCTAAAACCCTTGAATCCCAATTTCGAGGTCATTTGGTCAAAAATCCAATCCTAGTTAATTCTTTCAACTTAAATCTTCCGAAATGAGAATTCTCTTTCCAAATCCACTCCGAACTTCCTGAAATTCAATTCCGACCACGCATACAAGTCATAATACCTGAAATGGAGCTGCTCATGGTCTCCAACTGCTAAACGACACACTAGAGCTCAGAACGACTGATCGGGTCGTTACATTCTCTCCCACTTAAACATACATTCGTCCTCGAACTTGCTAAGAACTGTGCTGGGGTTTCCGAAATCACTGTTTAACACCTAGAGCACCTACCTGTGCTACTACAACTCAGTTGGGCACCCTAGCTCGATGAATATGAAGGTATCTTTTTCCACTTAAGCAAGTAAGCCTTAGAGCCTAGTTCCAACATCCGAAATTCTCTGCCAAGCCTGTTCCAACATACGATCACCCTTGCCTCATTTTGAACCAGATAATAGTCTTTGCTCCTTAATATAATTCATATAATCAGATTGCACTGATCCTAAATCCAAGGATCTCATCTCACCCGATACAAATTGTTCACTCAATGAGCCACCCCGGACATGATCAAAAGTCTCATTTGATGCCACAACATGCCAATATGCTATGAACTCGAACGTGACAAAAGGAAAACGAACTCTGGAAGGAACTACTCAACGCATGTACTAATATGGACTTTCCTTAGAAAATAGGAAACAAGGCATACAAGAAATAACATATAGAAAACTGTACTCAACATCACACTGTTGCGGTGCGCAGCCCGATCTAAATAACATAACACCCACCTAAAGAGATGCACATCGAGCGAAATTGCTTATTACAGTGAAATACCGAATATCGGTCATAAGCACGCTAAGTGCATAATACCATCCCTGAGGGAACATTTAGCGCTATAAGCTACAAAACTCAAGCATCACTGAGGTGTGATATACGATCTGAATCTCAAGAGCCATTTTGCTCATATAACATCATCCTTATGCGGAACCTCAACACATAAGCAATTTGCCAAGCCATCTCACAACTCACACAGCACAATGTATCATTACATGAAATAACTAACAATGAAATAACACTATGACTACACTTCCATAAGGACCGCATTACTGAAATGAACACATTTGGCCTGGTATAGAACCCATATTCACATTTAAATCGATCTACAGACCTCAAGCTGATTATGATCGTACTGAACTAGGCTAATAACCTTTCAAAGGTCCATAAATACTCCCCTTTTCTCCTAACACATAAGGGCAACCATCATAACCAGAGTAATCCTCCACAGTCCAGAACCCAATAAACTGAGTGCCCCCCAAGCATAAATTCTCAATTTAACGACATAACCATAATCTTCATACTTGGTTTAACTTTTCAATCAATCAAGAGACTACACGCTACACCTATAAGATCTTCCCACGGGGCACACTCCCACAACCTTCCGTAACGGATAACATGTCTGTACATCCAAACCACCAGCTGCACTAATGCTAAAAAGCGATAAAAAATCCCTAGCCAGTATGCAAGAGCCTTTTTCATAAAAACACTGATCTCAGGTGATGCAGAAGACAATACCAACTCACATTACACATCGAAACTTCTTTCCTATTCATCTGAGCTTAGTACATCCTCGTCAACACCGAACTGCAACCCCGATCCTCACTTCAAATTCCATACCGCTCACTGCACCCAACACGCCAATATACGATAGAACACGATTTTCATCATAACTCCGGAAGCACTGATAGATTAACACTTCATCATATAAAAACTTTCCACTTAACTCACTTCAGGATGACCATAGCAACACACAGGTGAAATTCCTATAACCGTAGAATATGCAAATCTCCAAGTAGTAGCCTAAGCCACCATGGCCATTCCGGGATCCGCCTACGCATAACATGTCATAATAGTGGAATACTTCTGAATAACATCAATTACGGTGGCCGACAAGCCTCACACGTACCGTCACAAATCACTTGCATAAATTAATCATGTTGAAGGATTTGATCACTACCGCCCATATGCCAATTCAACTATGGCTAAGCAATCTATCGTCTTCCAATTTATGCTTGATTGCCTTAGAAATAATAACTCCATTCAACACATAACACACTCCACCCGCACGTATCCTTAGTGACCGTGAATTTCGAGACCGTGTTGTCTCCAATCCCACGAACCATTTTAGACCTCCCAATCGCTACACTGCAGGTCAAAACATCATAGAACATTCTGGGCACATTCTAATAAGCTGCTACAAAGCTTGATTCCTAATTAAACCTATAGGCTCGAAATCATTAGGCACCACACCTTACCCCTTTGAATCCACTAGGACCATTGTTAAGAGCCACCCATTCTGACTTGGCCCGAATATAATCAACTCTATGATTTTTCTAGCACAAGCATACCCTCTCGATGAAGCACTCGTAAGAATCACTTCCCCAACTCTGAGCATGGGCAATTAAGGCCAACCATAGCACACCTTTAATAATTCCATTGCTCTAATTATCACTTATGCTCTTTTCCCGTAGCTAAAATAACTTATCAATACGCCGACAGCCTGAAACCTCACAAGAAGATAACCATACAACCCATTCATAGGTGGTGGGGCTCTCCCACTTAGCTTGAATCCACTATTACACAACTTTGAAATTTACCAGGATTCCTCATCTCATATTGACATAACCATGCGCAATCGGTCAAAAACATTCTCGGAATATTTCTAAAAACCCCTTTTTTATACTCTGAATCATTGACCACATTCGCACGACCGATCTCTTTGCGGCATAACCAATAGAATTCTTTGTAAAAGCTTTGCCAATCACGCAACCGCTAACCTGCTCTCAGGGAATAACCCCCCTGTGGAAATCACTCTCCGACATCTTCCAATGTCGTTGCATGGGTGCAATTACTTCAACATCAATGACCCATCCTGAGACCGAGCTCACTCTCTAGCTACACCAATCCATTCACTCCTCATGAACGTAAATTAAATGTGTGGCAACATCCTTCCAATTCAAAGTTAGGTTGTATCCTTCTTCATTTCAAGAAGTTCCTTTTCGTTATATCAAATCTCCTGCGCATAATAGTTCACACTTTAACTTAAGTGCGTAGACCCAATCACTGAATCCACAAACTGGTCTACCACTCTCCCACTTTGGGCAGACTCTTTTCTTTAAAAAACTACTCGACCTCCACTTCTTGCTCCTGGCTTTTTGGAAGTTTAACCACTGCATGACACTTCTCACAAGTCCTTCCTCATCCTTTGCTGCTCAGTTAATGCCTTAGATCAAAATTTAGCTCGGTAGCGTTTGAACCAATAGATTGCTACTCTCTTTTAAACCTTTTCGAAGATCATCTTTCTCTAGCCGTCAGTATTAGGAATACACCTTCAATCCTAAACCACCGTACCCCGCGATCTTTGACACCCATTTATCCAATATTATTTCACACTATCCTGCTCCAAAGGCGAGTCATAGAAGACCATAACGCTGACTAATTTAACACGCTCAATCGAGGATGACGATACCACATCGCAGATGAAAATTCCACCACACTTAAAAACACCAAGTCTTGTTACTCCATCGATCCAAATCTGGACATTCATAGGCCAATTGCTTTCCCTCACTAGAAATGAAATACCGAGTCTCATAATCATGCACTGAGAGAACTTCCTTCCTAATTTTTCACTGCCCCAACATACAGGCAAGTATCCTATCATCATATCAATACTGTGCGATAACTATTCATGAGAAATCATATCAAATTGTGCATAGTCTCCAGCCCTCAAGAATACTATTACTGAGCTGAAATGACAAGATATAATTCCACAAGGCGACGATAATAGTTCAAACAACCACGTAGGGATAAAAACCCCGCACTACATATGTCGTACCCTTACAATCCTTCAATTCTCGATTTATAACCAGCGGTTCGCATCGCGTAAGATTGAGTAGGAAGGAAATAAGGGCAAAGCCTCAAGGAATCAAATCGCGTGATGAGGAATCAAGAAGGGAAGTATTCCTAACAGTCATGTAGCCTCCCAAAGATAAGTACAGACGTCTCCGTACCGATTCACGAGACTCTACTAGACTTGCTCATGACACATGAGACCTAAGGGAACCTAGTCCTCTAATACCATGTTGTCACGACCCAAAATCCACTAAGGGTAGTGATGGCACCAGACACCACTATCAGCCAAGCCAACCCAAATACTTAATTAAATTCTCATTTTAAATATTTCTGAAATCACTCCTTTTATACGTTTAAACAATACATAGTAAGTTCTACTAAATAAATAATGAAATATTTAACAACTTTTAAAATTCTGAATAAACCCAAAGACATCCCCAGAACCCGGTGTCACAAGTGCATGAGCATCTACTAGGGAATAAAATAAAATATAGAAACTGTCTGGTATATAAAGTGGACAAAAATGAAAATATAATACAATACTCTAAAGGAGACTCTGCTGACTGCGGGTCGTCTCGATAAGTGCAGCTCACCTAAGTCTCAGTATCAACCATTCCGACATGCCACTAAGCCACTAGTCACACATGAACCTGTGCAACAAAAATGCACATCAAGTGTAGTATGAGTATGAAAACAATGTGTACTCAGTAAGTATTCCGACTAATCTCATAGAAGTAGATACGAGAGGTCGACTTCGACACTTACTAGTGGTCCAATAATGTTATCTCAATAATGTATTAAATCGTGGATTTTTATAAACATGATTGTAAATCAATAGAATGAAGCAAGTAAAAAATTCTTTCTTTTATAGGAAATTTCTAAATTCCTTTTCATCATTTATACAAATATTCTCAAGCCGGGAAAGGGCAATAACAACTTTAATAAGATCAAGACAAGCAATACAAGCATGCTCAAATCATGTCGAGGACGTACGTCTCGATCCAACAATATTTAAACTTTGCACTGACAGAGGGTCTAATGGCGCGAACCATAGATGCATATATTTAATCTACCTAGGCATTCGGCCTATTCCAAAATTTAAACACACACCGACAGTCAATCAAAAAGTCACCAGGGAATAATTATCCGAAAAATACCAATTCTCTTTTTAACAATCTAAGAAAATGAAATTTAATCCTTTTAGAAATTCATTTACCGATTCGATAGGGTTTAAGCAATTCAACTGTGAATAAGATTGCAGATATTCCATGTATATCATGCTTTTGGGTCCTAGACTACCCGGACTTTCACATATTAGTATCTACGCACGGCTCTCGCCATCTCGTGCGTACGTAGCCCCCACAAATAGGAGCACATAACAAATTATCTCACCTAAGGGGACAATTCCCTCTTACAATATTAGAAAGGAGACTCACCTCTCTCCGAATATCCATAACCGACATTCCACGCCCTTCTGAAGACTCGAATCATTACTAAATGCTCCAAAGATAGCCAATAATTATGCAAATTCATTATTATATGCTCAATTACTCATTACAATCCAATTTATAACAATTTCTAACCCCGATAAAAAAAGTTGACAAACACGCCCTCGGGCCCACGTACCCGAATTTCAAAATTTTTTGAAGATTAATCTTACCCATAACCCCACGAACTCAACAACAACAACAACAACAACCTAGTATAATCCCATCTAGTGAGGTTTGGGGAGGGTAGTATGTACGCAGACCATACCTTGTGGTAGAGAGGCTGTTTCCAAATAGACCCTTAGCATCTTTCCATCTAAGAACTTCCCACCTTGCTCTTGGGGAGACTCGAACTCAGAACCTCTTGGTTGGAAGTGGAGGTTGCTTACCCCACGAACTCAAATATATAATTTACTCTCAATTTCATACCCAAAATCATGGTCAAATTCCAAGACTATCAATTTTTTAGGTTTTCCCTCAAACCCCAAGTCACTACCAAATTTCATGCTCAAATCTATACATAATCAATGTATTTAACTCAAGATAGGTGAGGATATCTTACCTAGTCATTGATGATGAAAATCCCCTCTTGAAACCCTCCAAGAATAGCCCAAGCCAAGAAAATATGAGAGAAAATGGCCAAATCCCGATTTTTAAAACACTCACTGCCTCTGGTCCTTTCTGCACATGCAGTCACTTGGCTGCTTCTGCAGTTCCACAGGTGCGGTTAATACTGCTTTTGTTGTCCTCTTACTTCTGCCTCATCCCGCTTCTGTGTCACACCAACTGCATCTATGATCTCGCATGTGCGGGATTTCCTTCATATCTGTAGCCTCTGATCCCTTCACTTCTAACCGCTTCTGTGGCATGATGACCGCCCGTGCGATTCTGCACCTGTGATCTTAACCTCACAGGTGCGGTTACACCAACAACCAGCAACTTTAGCCTTCTCCAAAATTTGATTTTCGATCCGTTAACTACCCGGAATCCACCCAAGTCCCCCGGGACCACCAACCAATCATACCAACCAGTCCCAAAACATATTACGGACTTGATCGAGGCCTCAAATCACATCAAACAATGCTACAATCATGAATCGACCTCCAATCCAAGTTTTATGAACTCTAGAATTTCAAATTTCTACGTTCGATGTTTAAACCTTGCAAATCACGTCCAGTTGACATCAAATCTTGCACACAAGTCTTATTCGACATTATGGACTTACTCCAACTTTTGGAATCAGATTCCGACCCCGATATCAAAAAGTCCACTTCCGGTCAAACTTCTCAAAAACCTTTAAATTTCTATCTTTAGCCAAATAACTCTAAAATGAACCACGAACCTCCGAATTCACTTCTGATCACGCTCCCAACACTAGAATCAAAATATGGAGATACTCCCATACTCGAAATCCTGAACGAACATCGATAAACATTGAAATGAACTTCAAATCAAACTTATGAGATTTCTTCCAAAATACTAACTTCCACAATAGGTGCCAAAATTCTCCCGAGTTATCCAAAACCCTATCCAGGCATACGCCCAAGTCCAAAATCATCATACGAACCTGCTGAAACCATCGAATCCCGATTATGAGGTCGTTTGCTAAAAAATCCAATCCTAGTTAATTCTTTCAACTTAAAGCTTCTGAAATGAGAATTCTCTTTCCAAATCCACTCCAAACTTCCCGAAATTCAATTTTGACCATGCATACAAGTCATAATACGTTAAATGAAACTGCTTATGGCCTCAAACTTCTAAATAGCACACTAGAGGTCAGAACGACCGGTCGGGTCGTTACAGTGGAAACTCAAAAATAATGGGAGCAAATATTGTTGAAGAGAACAAAAAGAAGAAGAAGACTTCTGGACCAAAATACAACCCAAGCAAGAAGCAGTTCAGTGGAAACTACTTCAACTATGGAAAAACCTGATAGAAATCTACGGAGTGTCATGCTCCGAAGAAAGACAAGAAGAAGGATCAAGAAAAACATAGTTGAAAAGCATGATGATGTTGATGACTTATGTGCCATGCTTTCTGAATGCAACTTGGTAGGCAATCCTAAAGAGTGGTGGATTTATTCTGGAGTCATTCACCATGTTTGTGTTGTTAGAGAAGCTTTTGCTACTTATGCTCCTGTTGGACCCATTGAGATGATTTCTATGGGAAATGCTACAAAGGCCAAGATTGAAGGATGTGGGAAGATATTTTCTCAAAATGACTTCCGGCAAAGTGGTAACTTTGAACAATGTCCTTCATGTTCCTGAGATTAGGTAGAATTTAGTCTCTATTGGACTTCTTATTAAGGATGGTTTTAAATGTGTATTTGTATCCAATAAGGTTATAATAAGTAAGAACGAGATGTTTGTAGATAAAGGTTACCTCACCGAGGGCCTTTTCAGGCTGAATGTAATGGTTGTTGAAAATAATAATAAAATTTCAGCTTCTTCTTACTTACTTGAGTCAAATGAATTATCGTATATACGTTTGGGTCATGTCAATTATAAAACCTTACGGAAAAATGATTAATTTGGAAGTATTTCCTAAGTTTTAATGTGACAAATCAAAATGTCAAGTATGTGTGGAGTCTAAGTATGTTAAACATCCTTATAAGTCAGTTGAAAAGAATTCAAATCCTTTAGACTTAATTCACACAGATATTTGTGACATGAAGTCAATACCATCTCGCGGCGGAAAGAAGTATTTCATAACTTTTATAGATGATAGTACTCGATATTGCTATGTTTACTTACTTAATAGTAAATATGAAGCAATAGACACCTTCAAGAAATACAAAAATGAAGTTGAAACGTAACTTAACAAGAAAATAAAAATGATAAGAAGTGATAGGGGTGGTGAATATGAATCTCCTTTTGAAAAAATATGTTTAGAAAATAGAATTATTCATCAAACAACACATGCCCCAATCCAATGGGATTGTAGAAAGAAAGAATTGTTCATTAAAGGAGATGATGAACGCATTATTGATAAGTTCTGGTTTGCCACAGAACTTGTGGGGGTCGGGGAAGCCGTTCTTACGGCTAGACGAATACTAAATCGAGTACCCCTTAGCAAAACACAATCCATTCCATATGAAAAATAGAAAGAAAGGAAGTCCAACTTGAATTATTTTAAAGTGTGGGAGTGTTGGCAAAAGTGCAAGTTCCTAAATCCAAAAGGGTAAAAATAGGACCGAAAACTATTGTTTGTGCTTTCATAGGATATGCGACTACTATTAAAACATATCGATTTTTGGTTCATAAATTAGAAAATCCTGACATTCATAATAATACGGGTATAGAATCAAATAATGCTAAGTTCTTTCAAAATATTTATCCCTATAAAAAGGAATGTGAGTCGATTGATGAAGGATCTAAACGACCTCGGGAAGAAAAAAAATAAAGTAAACTTAATCAGGAGGATCCAAAACGTAGTACACGTCAAAGAACGTCTACTTTATTTTGACCAAATTTTGTGACTTTCTTATTGAAAAATGAGCCTCGAGCATTTAAAGAAGCTATGTCTTCTTCAGAATCATTGTTTTGGAAAGAGGCAGTCAATAGTGAAATCGAATCCATAGTGAACAGCCATACATGGTAATTGGTTGATCTTCCCCCTGAAAATAAATCGGTGGGTTCTAAATGGATCATTAAGTGGAAAATAAAAGATGATGGCATTATTGACAAATTTAAGGCAAGACTTGTGGTCAAAAGGTATAGACAACGAGAAGGTCTTGACTGTTTCGATACATACTCTACAGTTACAAGAATTACATCCATACAAACTGTAGTTTATGATCTTGAAATTCATAAAATAGATGTTAAGACAACCTTCTTAAATGGAAAGTTGGAGGAAGAAATTTACATGGAATAACCTGAAGGGTTTGTGGTTCCAGGTAAAGAAAAGAAGGTATGTAGACTTGTTAAGTCCCTTTAAGGACTAAAACAAGCACCCAGATAATGGCACGCAAAATTTGACCAAATAATGTTGTCAAATGTTTTGAAAATTAATGAATGTGATAAATGTGTGTACATTAAAAATGTTCCAAATTACATAGTCGTTGTTTGCTTATATGTGGATGAGATGTTGATAATGAGTAATGACATTGCCAACATAAATGCGACTAAACGCATGCTAACTGGCATGTTTGATATGAAAGACTTGGGAATTACTTATTTAATTCTGGTAATTAAGATCCATAAGACTTCTCAAGGTTTGGCATTGTCACAATCTCATTATATTAAGATAGTACTTGAAAAATTCAAGCACTTGGGCTTTAAAGTTGCAAAGACTCCAATTGACGTGAATCTTGCATTATGATAGAACAAAGGCCAAAGCATATCACAATTTGATTATGCTCGTGTGTTGGGTTGCTTAACATCATGAATTGTACACGACTAGATATAGCTTGTGCTATAAGTAAATTGAGTCGATACACGAGCAATACAGGTCAATCTCATTGGATGGCAATGAAACGAGTTTTGAGATATTTAGAACATACCCAGGGCTTTGCTTTGTACTACAGTAATATCCTACGGTCATTGAGGGATACTGTAATGCAAATTGGATCACTGGATCAACTAATTACAACTACACAAGTGGATATGAATTCACTATTGGTGGAGGAGCAGTATCTTGGAAGTCGTCCAAACAAACTTGTATTGCCCGCTCTACAATGGAGGCGGAATTCATAGCCTTAGATAAAGCCGGTGAAGAAGCTGAATGGCTCTGGAATTTTTTGGAAGATATTCTATTTTGGCCCAAACCGTTGGCACCAATATGCATACATTGCGATAGTCAAGTGAAAATTTGAAGGGCTAGGAGCGTTATGTATAATGGTAAATCTAGTCATATATGACGAAGAAATAAAACCGTTAGTCAATTACTCTCTAGAGGAATTATCATGATTGATTATGTTAAGTCAAGCGATAATGTGTCGGATCCACTTACAAAAGGCCTAACTAGAGAGGTAGTTGAGAAATCATCAAGGGGAATGAGACTGTGGCAGAGAACAAGTCATAGTGATAATAACTCTATCTAGAAGACTGGAGAACCCAAGATCTAGGTTCAAGGAGATCAAACAATGTTATTAATAACGATTTAACATTGTCAACAAAAATTTTGGTCCATTCTCGTGATAAGACAATGTTCAGTACCAAGGATAAACCATTAAGGCTTTTTAATGTTTTTTAAATTTGATACGGGGTATATCAAATAGTGTATCTATGGGATGCCACGTTATGGAATCACCTATGTAAGTGGGAAGTGTTAGTCTCTTTAAGGAGAATATTATAAGGCCAGTTCTCTATGCACTTATGAAACCAGGCGATGTTCATGGTTGAAACGAATACAACAATGAGAACCAAAGACGACTAAGGGTTGGTTGTGTGAATTGTGATTGTCTAGGTATACACCAATGTTTGATGCTTCAAAGATATCAAATCTACCGATTGATCGAGTATATCCGACATAAGTTTACTACGGAAAGTTCAAAGGGAAACCTACTTATCTAGATGCAATTAATCCATGCTTGTGAATCACACAGTTGTTCATGCATGTTTCTGCGATATAGGCATTCTCCATTCATGTGGGGGATTATTGGGTTTTATGTATTTAAGTATATTAAATATATGAAAGGAGGTGAATGGAAAATGGAGGGAAATGATATTTTTTAGTGAAATTTTAAGTTTCCCCCTTAGCAAAGAGACATTATTCCATATTGGAGGAGGAAGAGGTATTTTATGGGTATATAAGCAATTGCTCTTCTTCTAGCTCTTAAAGAGTTGAGAAGAAGGCAAGACACGCGTCGACGTCGTCGTCGTCGCTCGCTCGGCTTCGGCTTCGGATTCGGATTTGGATTTGGTCAAATGAGTGATTAATTAATTTTTGGACTAAATTTATTTGTTAATAGTAAAATATTAACAGAAATGTTATAAAATATTTGTTTTAATAACAGAATATAAATATTAAAATAAATATTAATATTAAATCCTCTAAACCATTTTTCTGTTTTGGTAATAGAAAATTAACTACCCTCTTCAATTTTTCCTCTTTATTGTTGAGTAAATAGTCATTTATGTAATGACATTTATGATGTGGCCATTTTGAATAAACATTCATTCTGAATAGTTGCACCTCTTCAGATTTTAGCCCAACTTTGGCTATAAATACAACACTATTCTGCTCAGAATTTCCATACGAATTTTCAGAGTTCTCCTCCTTTCTTCAGCATATTTTAACTTTAAAGAAAGGAACAGTAAGTGTGATTTGCTACCAAACTTTGTGTTCGCTGAAACACTAAGTTTGAAGTACCACTACATCAGTGTGTAATTCGTTCTATCTGGGAGGAAATAATCCAAAATCTTGGGTACTAGGAGGAGATTAAATTCCTTAAGGAAATACTGTGAATTCAGTGGGCTCGAATTGATTTTCGTTATTTCATTTACATTTCTATTTATGCTCATTTATATTTTCCAGAATTATTTTACAAATGCAGTTTACTAACCAAAATTTCATCACTATATGAAAACAATCCCAATAATTGATTTTTTCAGAGTGATATCTAGAAAAGAAATTATGTCCTAGTGTGAGTTATGCTATATTACAATATTTGTTAACAAGGAATTTATATGTTTGTTCATTTATTTAATAGAAAAAATGGTAGCCTTGAAAGTGTTAAAGAGTTGGCCAAACTATGAATGCTAAGCTTTAAGATGTTGTTGAAAGACTTGAAAGTGTTAAAGAGTAGGGTGGATACATTTTATTCTAGCAGGGACCCAACAAAGGCAGGTAAACCATCATAAATTCAATCCAAGGTTAAATACTAAAAATTTCAACTTAGTCAAACCTTTCAAATTTTAAACTTTATAGCTCAAAATCATTCTTCCAAATCAATTCTGAATAACCTGAAAATCAAAATTGATGATTCGCATAAGTCATAATGCATCATATGGAGATACTCATGCCCTCAAATAACTGAACGAAATATAAATGATCAAAACGACCGGTCGGGGCATTACACTTCTATTGGGTTTCGGAAAAAAAAATGGCTTGACTGATAGTCGTTTTAAGTCTAATATCATAGGTTGAATGTCGAAGGTTTTCTTTGAAAATAATTATCATATAACTCAACAATTAAGATGGAAAAATTAATCCAAGTAGAATACAAGTAAATTAATCTAGTCAGATAAATAGTAGTTAAGCTACTCTTTAAGAAATTTTTTAATATTGAAGGCGTTTTTCATTGAAATGTTATTTTTCATTTGCATTTTATTTTAGAATGTATTTAAATTAAGCGTAAAAAATGGAACTAAAACTGAAATTATTTGGTTTGTGAATGAAAGGCCTATTTGAGTTAGCCAAAAACTAACCGAATCAATCCATTATTCCTAATTTGTCTTTGTAGCTAGTGACATGTATACTGTATTGTAACGACCCGACTTGTCGTTTTAAGAATTTAAGCCTCGTTCAACGACTAAAGGTCTCGAGCATCTTCGTAATATGTATTATGACTCGCGTGTGTGGTCGAGTTTAGTTTTTGGAAGAGTCGAAATTAAATTTAAAGAAAAATTCTCATTTGGAAGCTTAAATAGAAAGAGTTGACCGGAGAGTTGATTTTTGAGAAAATAACCTTGGAATGGAGATTTGATAATGTCAATAGCTTCGTATGGAGATTTTGGACTTATGCGTATGTTCGGATTTGAATTTGGAAGTCCGTAAGACAATTCAACGCATTTTGGCGAAAGTCGGATGTCACGACCCAAACTCGGTCGTGATGGCGCCCAACCCAAAAGCTAGGCAAGCCTGACCAACAGTCGCTCCCAATTCAACTTTAAATCTCAAAACCGTCAATTTAAAGAGAATAAAATAGTTTCATATTAATAATCCAATATTTATAGAAGAATAATATTGAGAAGTGCGAAAACTGATAAAACACTCCCAAAAGATTTGAGGTCACGAGTTTAGAGCCTCTAAACAAAACTGGATAACAATATCTGAACGGAAATATCCAAGTCTGGAAATATATATATATACACATAAATCTGAAATAGAAAGAGTAGCCAGGTCTTGCGAACGTCAAGCAGCTACCTCAACAACTCTGATAAGCTCTGGAAATAAAGACTGCTCAGCTAAGCCTCCGGTGAACCTGAATCTGCACACAAGGTGCAGGGAGTAGGGGTGAGTACTACCAACTCAGTGAGTAATAAGCATATAAAATGTCTGAAGATAAGAAATCCACGAAATGCCACAAAGTAAAGCTAAAACTAACAGTCCGACACCTTAACTACGAACCAACAGCAAAGCAACATCAAGTATATCAGTCAAGTATAATGCAAGGATGCAATGCAATGCACATGAACACGCTGTGGCGTACAGCCCGATCCATTTAACGTCGACGGCGCTCACTGGGGGTGTGTACAGACTCCGGAGGGGCTCCTTCAGCCCAAGCGCAATATAATCATAACATTCGCTGCGGCGTGCAGCCCGATCCATACTCAGTCCAGAATATGCATATGAGTCACATAACAGTTTCAATTTATTTCTTTCCAATTTCCAATTTATTAAGAAGAATATACTTTTAACTTCAGGAAAAGTGACTTAGCAGTTCATAGTAGTGATTAACACAGGACTGAGATCAATGGTTTTAGAAATCATGCTATCACAATGATATTCATCCTCTAATGATATTACAGGTCGGCACAAGGCCCCAAACATGGCAATAAGCCCAGATATAATCAATATAGGGTGCGTATCAGTCGCCAAATATAGAAACATTCTGGTTCGGGATGGACCAAGTCACAATCCCCAGGCATAAACAATCACACACCTGCCATGGGGTGCGAGTCACGCCCTACAATAGCGTCACAATGTGATAAGTCGGGGTTTCAAACCCTCAGGCCATCATATACATCAACTACTCACCTCTAACCGGCCGTAGAATGGTCCGCAATACCTTTTCCTTTCGTATTGACCTCCTCGCGTGTCGAATCTAGTCAAAACCACAACGAATACATAAATATGGGTTAAAGAAATATAACCCAATCAAAAATACTTGAAAAGCATTAAAATTCACGAAGTTGGTAAAACCCGAGCCCCGGGCCCACTTCTTGAAAAATTTCGAAAATCATACCAACAGATTCCTCATCTCGCCACGAGTCCGTACATATAAGGTTTATCGAAAACGGAGCTCAAATGGTCTTTCAAATTCTAAAATTTTGTTTTCAAGAACAAAGCCCTAGTTCTTCACAATTTCTACCCAATTTCATAAATTTGAGGGTTGATTCTTCATAAAAATGGTATTTTCTAGTCAAGAGACTTACCTCCAAGCAATACCCGTTAAAATCCTCTTCAAATCGCTCGAAAACCTCTCTTGGCGGAGTAAAAATGGTTTTCACGACTGAAATTAACCCTTAAACTATTCTGACCAGGCGACCCTTCTATGCGATCGCATCAATACCATTGTGATCGCATAGACCAAAAATGCTGCCTCCCAAAATCCTTCAATGCGATCGCGTAGCTCACCCCTACGATCGCATAGGCCTGAAAATTCCTCTTCTGCGATCACATACAAAGCCTATTGCGATCGCATAGGCCAATCCAGCCCCCCTCAACTTTTGCTCTATGCGATCGCATCCCCTCTCTTGCGATCGCATAGAGTAAATCTCTGCTGCAGAGATACCAGCAAACCAGCAGTCCATATGAGGCCAAAATCAATCCGTTAACCATCCGAAATTCACCCGAGGCCCTCGGGACCTCAACCAAATGCACAGATATGTTCTATTATTTCATTCAAATTTGCTCGTAACATAAAAACACTATCATAAACATCAAAATCATTGAATTACCACGGATTCAAGCCTAAGTTAAACTAAAACTTCCGAAATGCGCATACAATCAAAAACCCGACCAAACAACGTCCGAATGACCTGAAAAATTGCAGTCATATCCAAAATCACCTAACGAAGCTACTGCAACTCTCGGAATTCCATGCCGACTCTCGGATCAAAATCTCACCTATTAACCGGAATTCGCCAAAATCCAACCTTAGCCAATTCAAGCTTAATTCTACACCGGACCTCCAAATTAAATTCCAATTGTTCTCCTAATTCACAAATCATCACCCGAAACTAGTCGAATCATCAGAAATCCGTTCTGAGCCTTCTAACTCATAAGTCAACTTCCGGTTGACTTTTCCAAACTAACCTTCTCATATAGAGACTTATTGTCTCATTTCTAACCGAACTCTCTCCGAATTACTTCAAATTCTCCAAACACATATAATGAAACATATAAAAGCATAAAACGGGGAAAACGGGACGGTAACTCCCGTAATGACGGGTCAGGTCGTTACATCATCCCCAACTTAAACAAACGCTCGTCCTCGAGCATATCGAGAGTTGTTCTAGAAGCCAACCAGTAGTTGAATGATCTTACCAACCATATGCCTGGGGTGATCCCTCGTCACCCTATCTCGCATAGACCCGAATAACATAATACAACCGAACTTTCACAGTCCATTTAATCTATAAACCAACCCATAGAACCACGTCGCACTTTCCAAAAATCATATACAAGATCAGAAGTTCACATCTTTACTCAGAGTAAGCCCGAACCAGCTGTAATAACCCATACTTTCACCCTCAGGTGAAAACATATGATATACCGCCAAAACCAAACACTTGGGATCATAACTTCTATTCACAGCAGTTGTCCCTAGTAACCAATTACCGGCAGAGAACCTCTTATTAGCTAAAGCCTTATTCCCACACTTTCCTATACTGCCAACGATGAACGAAACACGCTATAAACCGTAATCATTTCTCGGATCAACCATTCATGCAACCACTTCCCTTGACTAATATCATAACAGATTTTCGGGTCAAACCTCGATATTATCTTCCTAACAAGCTGAGATCAAATCTGTCTGTATTCGTTAATGAACCCAGCGATCACCTCGAATCCAACATCACTCTGATGATATGATACCTCAATACAAGTCTAACCCACATCTTGCATAATACACGCACCAGTAAGAAACGATCTGAACACACTCAAATCATAACAAATGACTCAAACGAAAGAGTTGTACCTCAAGCTCACCAATGCTATTACAATACAAGGTTGAGACCCCGTCTCACATCATAGAAATAGAATGCCTGAATCTACTCTGAAAGGTCATAACCCCCATAGCCTCGCTACTATGCGCGATCCTATCCCAACACTGTTACACCTGAAGCACCTCAAGCCGCTATGCTCAAAATCAACAACCACACACATTTGATGTCTGAAACCAATGCAATTCATTACACCCACGGTGAAACAGAGAACACACAACACACAACCCGATAGACCATAACCAATGCTCCATACACCGAGCATCACTCATTTACTCTTCTCGCTCGACTTTCTCTATGAATTCTCAATGGAACCGCACCACATGTGCCCATAACTAATAAATCACAATATCTCACAACATCGAAAAAACAACTCATAGCTTTCCTCATATCGCTAACAAGCTCAATAACGATAGACTCAACCTATTCCTCAACAGTACAACTTAGGGTCAACCAAGCTAACTCAAG
>MU729802.1:3894-20656 GCA_026770625.1 Nicotiana glauca
CCAACACATCCTAAAACCTTATTCAAACTTGTTCCAATCATCAAAACACCTCAAACAACATCAAATCACCCAAAACACATCGGATTCAAGCCTAAGTTTCTAAAATCTTCCGAAATACGCTTTTGATCAAAAACCCAACCAAACCACGTCCGAATGACCTGAAATTTTGCACACACATCCCAAATGACACAACAAAGCTATTGCAACTCTTGTAATTCCATTCCGACCCCTATATCCAAATCTCGCCTATCAACCGGAAATCGCCAATATATTAACTTCGCCAATTCAAGCCTAATTCTACTTCGAACCTCCAAAACTCATTCCGATCACGCTTCTAAGTCATAAATCACCTCCTAAAGCTAACCGAACCATCGAAACTCATATCCGACTCCTCTAACACATAAGTCAATATCCGATTGACTTTTCCAACTTAAAACTTCTTAAAAGAGACTAAGTGTCTCAACCCTTACTAAAATCATTCCTGACTCGATCTGACCAACCCAATACCACAAAACACGGATAACAAAGCATAAAGAAACAAAAATTGGGGAAACGGAGCGATAACTCACGAGACGACTGGCCGGGTCGTCACATCCTCCCCAACTTAAACAAACGTTCGTCCTCGAACGAGTCAAGAAACATATCTGAAGCCTCAAATAGGTGAGAATATCTGCTCCGCATCTCCTGCTGGGTCTCACATGTAGCCTCCTCCACGGGTCGACCTCTCCACTGCACTTTCACTGAAGATATATCCTTTGACCTCAACTTTCAAACCTGATGACCCAGAATAGCTACTGGCTCCGCAGCATAGGTCAAATCATCATCCAACTGAACCGTGCTGAAATCCAGAACATGGGACGGATCCCCAATATACTTCTGGATCATAGAAACATAAAATACCGGATGCACACTCGACAAGCTGGGTGAAAGAAAGCTCATAAGCCACCTCCCCAATCCTCCGAAACACCTCAAAAGACCCAATGAACCGAGGACTCAATTTCCATTTCTTCCCAAATCTCATAAGACCCTTCATGGGTGAAACCTTCAACAAAACCTTCTCGCCAACCATGTAGGTCACATCTCAAACCTTCCTATCAGTATAACCTTTTTGCCTCGACTGCGCTGTACGAAGTCTCTCCTAAATCACCTTCACCTTCTCCAAAGCATCCAGCACCAAATCAGTCCCCAATAGCCTAGCCTCACCGGGCTCGAGCCAACCAACTGGAGATCTACACCGCCTTCCATTCAAAGCCTCATATGGAGATATTTGAATACTCGACTAGTGGCTGTTGTTATAAGCAAACTTTGCAAGCGGTAGAAAATCATCCCATGACCCTCCAAAATCAATGACACAAGCACGCAACATGTCCTCCAATATCTTAATAGTACGCTCGAACTGCCCGTCTATCTGAGGATGAAAAGTTGTGCTCAACTCAACCTGAGTACCCAACTCTCTCTGCACGACCATCCAAAACTGCAAAGTAAACTGAGTACCTCTATCTAAAATGATGGAAACCGGAACATCATGCAAATGAACAATCTCTCGGATATAAATCCATGCCAACTGCTATGAAGAATAGGTAGTACACACAGGAATGAAGTGTGCAGACTTGGTCAGCCGATACAAAATCACCTAAATAGCATCGAACTTCTTCAAGGTCCATGGAAGTATAACAATAAAGTCCATATTGATCCTCTCCCATGTCCACTCAGGAATATCCATCTGTTGAAGCAAGCCACCCGGTCCCTGATGCTCATATTTCACCTGCTGACAATTGAGACACCGAACTACAAATCCCACAATATCTTTCTTCATTCTTCTCCACCAATAATGTTGCCTCAAATCTTGATACATCTTCGCGGCACCTGGATAAATGGAATACCGTGAGCTATGGGCCTCCTCTAGAACCAACTCCCGAAGCTCATCCATATTGGGCACATAAATCCGTCCCTATATCCTTAACACCCCATCATTACCAATGGTCACGTCTCTGGCATCATCATGCTGAACTCTGTCTCTAAAGACAAGCAAATGCAGATCATCATACTGGCACTCTCTGATGCGATCATATAAAGAAGATCGAGAAACCACACAAGCCAAAACCCGACTGGGCTCCTAAATATCTAACGTCACAAACTGATTGGCCAAGTCCTGAACATCAACTGCAAGAGGTCTCTCCCCAACTGGAATATATGCCAAACTCCCCATGCTCACTACCTTTCGGCTCAAAGCATCAGCCACCACATTGGCATTTCCTGGATGGTACAATATAGTGACGTCATAATCCTTAAGCAACTCCAACCATCTCTGCTGCCTCAAATTAAGATCCATTTGCTTGAAAAAATACTGAAGACTGTGATGATCAGTAAACACCTCACAAGATACACCATACAAGTAAGGCCTCCAAATCTTCAATACATGAACTATGGTATCTAACTCCAAATCATGAACGGGGTAGTTCTTCTCATGGGGCTTCAACTGACGAGAAGCATAAGTAATAACTCTACCCTCCTGCATCAACATACAACCAATCCCAACTCTCGAAGCATCATAATACACGGTATATGAACCTAAAGCTGATGGCAAAACCAATATTAGAGCTGCTGTCAAAGCTATATTGAGCTTCTGAAAGCTCTCCTCATACTCGTCCAAACATACAAATGAAGCACCCTTCTAAGTTAACTTGGTCAAGGGCGATGCGCTAGATGAGAATCCCTGAACAAACCGATGATAATAGCCTGCCAAAATAAGAAAGTTGCGAATCTCTGTGGCTAAGGATGGTCTTGGCTAACTCTTAACTGCCTCTATCTTCTTCGTATCAACCTGAATACTCTCGATGAACACCACGTGCCCCAAGAAAGCTACTGAACTGGGCCAAAACTCACACTTGGAGAATTTTGCATAAAGTTTCTACTCCCTCAATCTATGCAACACAACTCTCAAATGCTCCGCGTGCTCCTCCTGACTATGCGAATACACCAGAATATCATCAATGAAGACTATGACAAATGAATCGAGATAAGGCAGGAACATGTTGTTCATCAAATGCATGAACGCTGCTAGGACATTGGTCAGCCCAAAAGACATCACCTAGAACTCATAATGACCATATCATGTCCTGAAAGCCGTCTTAAGAATATCCAAATCCCTGATATTCAACTGGTGTTAACCCGAACGGAGATCAATCTTGGAGAGCACACTCGCTCCCTGAAGGTGATCGAATAAATAATCAATGCGAGGCAAAGGATACTTGTTCTTAATTGTTACCTTGTTCAATTGCCTATAATCAATGCACATTCTCATTGTGCCATCCTTCTTTTTCACAAACAAAACTGGCACACCCTAAGGTGACACACTAGGCTGAATGAACCCCTTATCCAGGAGTTCCTGAAGTTGCTCCTTCAATTCCGTCAACTCCGCTGGTGCTCTATGACACGGCGGAATAGAAATGGGCTGAGTGCCTGACACCAAGTCAATACTAAAATCAATATCCATGTCCAGTGGCATGCCCGGCAAATCTATAGGAAACACAACGAGAAAATCCCTCAAAACTAGGACAGAATCAATATTGGGAGTCTCAGCTCTGACATCCCTCACAAACGCTAGATATGAAATACAACCCTTCCCAACCATACACTGGGCCTTCAAGAAAAAGATCATTCTACTAGGAACATAATCAGTCAAACATCGCTACTCCATCCGTGGCACACCCGGCATAGCCAAAGTGACTATCTTAGCATTATAGTCCAGAATAGCACGACACAAAGATAACCAATCCATGCCCAAAATGACATCAAAATCCACCATACTCAGTAATAACAGATCCACTCGAGTCTCCAGACCCCATTAGTCACCACACATGACCGGTACATACGGTCTACAACGATGGTATCGCCCACCGAGGTAGATACATGAATAGGTAAAGCAAGAAACTCATGGGGCGTACCCAAATAATGAGCAAACTATGAGGAAACATAAGAAAAGGTGGAACTGGGATCAAATAATACAGAGGCATCTCTATGGCATACTGAAACAATACCTGTGACAACATCTGAAGCAATAGCATCTGGTCTGCCTGGGATGGCATTGAAACAAGCCTGACCACCGCCTGGTCGACCTCCCCCTCTGGCGTAGGCTGACTGACCTCCACCCCTAGCTGGCTGAGCGGGTGGTGGTGAAGAGACTGGCGCTGAAGCCGATGACTGACCCCTCTGCTGGGACGAACTAGTAACTTGAAGAGGACACTACCTCCACATGTGGCACATCTCACCACACTCATAACAACTCGCAGGTGCTGGAGAAGGGGACTGAAGGGAACCCCTAGTACCAGAGTGACTAGCATATCCACTCGGCATAGAAGAGCCAGAGCTGTTAGAGCACAGGATGAACTCTGAGCTGGAAGGGCGCTGAGTGATGACTGGACCGGATGAGATCTATGATAACCATGACCCGAAGATGCCCCATGATAACCTGGGCAAGCTGACTGAATAGGCGTGAATGAACGGCATCTATTGTGTTGAAACTAGCCCCTCGAAGGAGCACCACTATAGCTGCCAGATCCTCGAGGCCTCTTAGCCTCCCTCTCCTATCGCTCCTGACGGCGAACCGACTCAATATCACGGGCGATATCATCCACCTCCTCTAACGTAGCACCATATACCTTCTCCCTGGTCATAAGAATACGGAGCTGATAAGTAAGACCATCAACAAATCTCATGATCCTCTCTCGATCTGTCAGAACCAACCAGATGGCATGACAAGCCAACTCAGAAAACCTCAACTCATATTGTGACATGGTCATCTCCCCCTGACGCAGCCACTCAAACTATCTACGCAGCTCCTCTCTGCGAGACTGCGGCACATACTTTTCCAGGAAGAGAATGGAGAACTGCTGCCAGGAAAGGGCTGCTGCACCAACAGGCCTACACCTCTCAAAATCATACCACCAAGTGAAAGCAGCTCTTGAAAACTGATAGGTAGTAAAAGCGACCCCGCTGGTCTCTAGAATACCGGCAGTATGAAGCATGCTCTGACACTTATCCAAAAAGCTCTGGGCATCCTCGCCCTCTGCGCCACTGAAGGTCGGAGGCTGTAATCTACCAAATCTCTCCAACCTACGCTACTCATCATCCGGTATGACAGGAACCACATAGTCCTGAGCAGCAGCAACCGGCTGGGCTGGATGTGCCCCCGGCGTCTGAAGTCCCTACAGGACCTGCTCAGGTGTGCGAGCGGCGGGAGTCTGATTGCCTCCCTCGGCCTATGAAGTAGTTGCGGCTGTAGTGGCTGAAACTGCCTAAGCCTGGCCAGTGCAAACTGATAAGATCTGTGCCAAGGCCTCCTGAAGACCCGGAATCACGATGGGCATAGTTGGTGCCTGAACTGGTGCTGCTGGAGCATCCATAGCTGGAGCCTGATCCTGAGTTGGGGCACCTAGTGGATCTGCAGGTGCTACCCTTGCTGCTCTGCCTCTACTACGACCACGGCCTAAGCTGGCCTCAGCTGGTGGCGTTGGAAGTCGTCCACCCTGTTCGGTAGCGCGTGTCCTCACCATCGATGAGAGAATAAAATAATAGAAGTTTAGTACTCAGATCAACAAGTTTGCACGATAAGAATTTCAAGAATATGAAGTTTTTCCTAAAGGTTCTGTAGCCTCTCGAGGATGAATACAGACGTCTCCGTACCGATCCGCGGGACTCTACTAAACCTGCTCATGACTCGTGAGACCTATGTAACCTAGGCTCTAATACCAACTTGTCATGACCATATGCCCAAACCCGGTAGTGATGGCGCCTCTCGTGAAGACAAGGCCAGCCAGTTAAACACAATTCACTTTTTAAAGCAGTTAATTAACATAAAAGCTATCTAAACATGATTTAATTATACTAAATAGCAGAAATTATGCAAGTCTGCTAAATCCATAAACTAGTACAAATGTCTAAAGGGAAATAGAAATGATAAAAGAGTAAAGACGCGGGCTGCAGACATCAACAGCTACCTTGTAGCCTCCGAACGCTCACCTAAAAATGGAAGGATCAGCACTCGGGGGCGGTACCAGCCACGCCTGAATCTGTACACAGGGTGTGGGGAGTAAAGTGAGTACTCCAACTCGGTGAGTAATAAATGTAAATGACGATTGAAAGTAAGAAAACATGTAAGGCACACAACATTCTATAATGAAGCAGTAAAATCATTTAAAAGCAGTAAACCAGTGAAAAGTCAAGTAAAGCTTCTTTCAACAAGTAAGCAAGTAATAGACAGGTAATTAAGGCAAAGTAAAGAAGTAGAAGTTCGCCCCTCGGGCACAGTATCAACAACTCCACCCCTTGGCAATATCTCAGAACAATACCAGCCCCTTGGGCTCAATCTCACATCACAATGGGTACACGCGCTCACTGGGCGTGTACAGAATCCTAGAAGGGCCCCTTACGGCCGAAGCGCAATAACAAGCCATCTCGCGGCATCAATTCTAGGCCATCTGCCTCATATCAATCAATCCACCTCGTGGCGTATATATCTCAGGTCCTCCGCCCCAAATCAGTATCAGTGTTTCCTCATAATATAGGCCCTCAGCCTTACTCAGTCAAAAATACTCACAAGCCCCTCGGGCAATAGTATAACAGTGTTTCTCCGCCCAAACATCATTTAAAATATCATTTAAATCTTAAAACTGAGTAAACATGGCTGAGTAGTAAAACAGTGGAAATTAACATGATTGAGTTCAAGTAATAAGTCAAAACAGTGAGTAAAGAGTAATAAAAATTCCCAAAGGGTTCAAATAGTTGGCACGAAGCCCAAATATGGCATTCAGCCCAAATAATGATGATAGCAAGTAAGTTTTAGTCAAATACACGGTAAAATCATCAACCAAAACAGACCAAGTCACAATCCCCAATAGTACATGACCCCACGCTCGTCATCAAGCGTGTGTCTCATCTCAACACAGCACTACGATGTGCAATCTGGGGTTTCAAACCCTCAGAACATCATTTACAATCATTACTCACCTCGAACCAGCTAAATCTGTAGCTCACGATGCCTTTTCCCCTCGAATCAGCCTCCACACACGTCGAATCTATCCGAAATCAGAATGAGGATGTCAAAATATGCTAAAGGAACAAAGCCCAAGGGAAAACAACCAATAAAGGGAACAAATCTCGAAATTACCAAAATCCGACCCTCGGGCCCACTTCTCCAAACTCAGAAATTTTCACATCAGTAGATTCCTTATCTTCCCCCAAGTTCATACATATCAAAAGTTCTCAAATCCGACTCCAAATGGTCCTTCAAATCCCAAATCAAAAGTCCAATTTTTCAAGCCCTAGTTATTCAATTTTAGGCTTAACTTTCATCATTTTCTAGGTGGAATTCACATAATAATCGAGTTTTTAGTCCAAAATCTTACCTACCAATGATTTCCCTTGAATCCCTCTTCAATCTCCTTCAAAAATCTCCAAAAACGAGCAGCTATGGGTGAAATAAGCCCCAAAAATCGCAGACAAAACGAGTTAAAAACATTCTGCCCAGGCCTTATTTTCCTTCTTCGCGAATGCAGTCAAACCCTCGCGTTCGCAAAGCATAAACTCACTTTGACTAACATTTCCTCTATGCGAACGCGACATGACCATTGTGATCGCGATGCTTCCTTGACCTTACCCTTCCCGAACGCGCTCACTCTTCCGCGAATGCGATGAACAATAATTGACCTTGAACCCATCTGACCCAAATTCCTCTATGCGATAGCGAAGACCTTCTCGCGAATGAGATGCACAGCCTCGCAGCCCTTCGCGAACATGTCACCTCCCCCGCGAAATGAAGGCTAAACTTCTGCCTCCCTCAGCAGACTCTTCGCGAACGTGAGGGTCCTCTCGCGAACGTGAAGACCAAAATGTCTGCAACTGCTGGATCTTAAAATCTGCAATTTTCTTAACTCCCAAATGATCCGATTGACCACCTGAAACTCACCCGAGGCTGCCGGGACGTCAACCATAGGTGCCAACACATCCCAAAATCTTATTCAAACTTGTTCTAGTCATCAAAATACCTCAAACAACATCAAATCACCCAAAAAACATTGGATTCAAGCCTAAGTTTCTAAAATCTTCAAAAATACGCTTTTGATCAAAAACCTAACCAAACCACGTCCGAATGACCTAAATTTTTCACACACAGCCCAAGTAACACAACGAATCTAACTCTCATAATTCCATTCTGACCCCTATATCCAAATCTCGCCTATCAACCGGAAATTGCCAAAATATCAACTTCGCCAATTCAAGCTTAATTCTACTCCGAACCTCCAAAACCTATTCCGATCACACTCCTAAGTCATAAATTACCTCCTCAAGCTAACCGGACCATTGTAACTCATATGCGAGCCCTCAAATACATAAGTCAATATCTGGTTGACTTTTCTAACTTAAACCTTTTTAAAAGAGACTAAGTGTCTCAAACGTTACTAAAATTATTCCGGACTCGATCTGACCAACCTGATACCATGAAACATAGATAACAAAGCATAAAGAAGTATAAATGGGGGAAACAGAGTGGTAACTCATGAGACGACTGGCCTGGTCGTCACAGATATCCATAGAAGCCCAGAATCTGATTAATCGGAAGTCAGCTTCTACGTTATCGAAAGTAGAAACTTGCAAGATCTTGGAGTAGAGGCAAAAGGAAAAATTTGATGGTTGTGGTTGGATGTCAGTTGGGGGATAGAGGAGGAACAAGTTACAGTGGTGGCCGCCACCAAGTTGCCGGAATATTTGGTGGTCGCATTTTGGACTTGAAACTAAAGTAGGTGATATGACTTGAGTGAGAGTTGTAAAGACGGGAGTGGTACTTTAAGCCTTAGTGGTATCAGAGCCCTTTCCACTCTGTGGGATAATGCGATGTCCTGGGAAATTAAGGAGGTACTCAATCAATTAGATCGGGTAGCCATTGAAGTTGCGAATGTTAATTTGAGGTAGAACCAGCTGGAATCAGCCAACTAGAAGGCTTTTTGCGAGCTCAAGGAAACCCTTACTACTGGTGTCGCGACCCTTTTTTTCTCGCAAAATTGGGTTTATGACATTTGGAGGGATAACTCGTTCCTTTTGGGAACTGGGTTTTGCATTTGAAGAGTCGCCACCTAATGATTTAAGGTGCATTAGGACACCAATATGATTCTATTCTAAGTTTCGCTTGAATAACCAGAGATAGGGTAAGGGCTTGAAATTATCCTAAAGGAAAGGTGTTAGGCACCCCTCAGGATCCACTAGTGTGATTCCCGGGACAATTTATTGTGAACTTAGTAAATAGACAAGTGTGGACTCAAATAGTAGGGGATTTATACTAAAGTACATAAGAGTTCAAAAGAATAAAAGAAGAATTTTAAAAAAGAGTTTGCAAATAAAAGGAAAGGGGTTCCTAGGTTTATACTTAATATGGATCACGTCAATGTAATACCCGGTAATTACTCCTCAAAAGAGGGGTTACACGTGGTATTAGCGCACCGGTCATCATATCCATATCTACCCTTTCCACCTCATTAAGGTATTAAATAGCAGATTGGTCTCGATTACTATTGCATGCTATTACTCGTCCCATTCCTATCCGTCCCGGAGGAGCTTAGGACTACTATTCCTGAAGGGAAGGGATATTAGGTTGGGTTGTTTCCAAGGATAAAAATCTCACGTGACATACAAAAACACATACTGCATGTTGAGGAAACATATAAACAGATAAAGGCTCATATACACCTCCTTGAACAAAAGCACATAACTAGCATGACTTATATATACTTTTTAGGTCTGATTAAAAATACTAAAAATGAAGGGAATTTGATTATTGAAGCAGATTTGCTTATTACATAACTCAGATAAGAAGTCTGAATCAGGCCTGCCTGCTGGTTGTATCAATTAACAAAAACGAATTCAATTTTACAGTTATTACTCTAAGGCTTGTCTAGACGGGGTCCTATAGGCATGATATCTACTTAATTCAGAAGGTGGTGAAACCGTGATAACTCAAAAAATATTGTTTGAAATCGTATAGGTATGCTTGCTAAAACTCATTAAAATTATGGAGTTAGATTATTAAAAAAAAGGTTCAGAATGGATGAATTTTAAATTAGACTACTTTCAGTTTCTGCAGATGACAGTATCCACTATCGCTGATTTTTACTCCTATGAACACGATATCTAGGATTACTAATTTTAGACCCTTATAGACATAATTACTTATTATAAACCTTTGTATACATAGTATCTAAATGAATAATGTCAAACCCTATAGGCATAATATCTAGTAGACATTAGAAACAGGCAGGTTTTTACTTGGGAATTCCTATAAGCATAATTTCTATACTTTATATGGATTTTAACATACTATTGGGTTATAAAAAATTGGGACCTAAAAACATGATATCTAAACGGTGACAAACGTGCAGAATTTTAGATAATTCCTAAAGTCAGGTTATCTAGATGTGAAGTTGAACCAGTAAGTCCTATAGACATGGTTTCTAAATGTGATGTGTATATGCAGAATTAAAAGCAGTCCAATAGGCATATTTTCTAAATGCAAATTGAATATGCAGAAAAAGCAGTCCTATAGGCATATTTTCTATCCTTGAGCATGCATAATTACCCAACCCTTTTTCACTAGCCAACCCCAAATGTTCATTACCAATTATTACAAACCAGGAATACTGAATTACATCAGAAAAGTACAAAGAAAAGTTAGAACCAGAGGAAGCCTGATTCTTGACTTCCTCTCTGAGTTACGGAATAAACCACCTCAAAATGCCATTGATCTAAAGCTTTTCTCAGACTTGAGTGTGTCAGAGTTCCCTAAGGGTCTCAATAGGACCTAGGGCAGTGCTCACACCCAAGTTGCATAACCAGAATAGACATGAGTGTAGTATGGAAATGCCAGCCCTTATGTGTCCAAGTTCAAAAGGAGCTCATGGGTCCCAAGGCAAGGCTCACATAAGGGGGGCAGAACTTAAGTCTAAGAAGATAGTGAAAGTGCAGAAACGGAGTTTTAAGAACTGAGGGAATAAAGGAGAGGGAAAGGGTGATGGAAGACAGCCATTAATATTTTTGGGAGTTAATAACTTCACACAAAGGGGGGCAGGGGATTGGGAATCCATTGCAAGGAGCCTTTACACTTAGGCATGGGTTAACTTTGGGCATGTACAGCAATGGGAAGTGCTGACATGCATGTAAATCAACCAGAACACACAATATATAAGAGAAACATGGAGGTTATGATCCTAGAAGGATCAAGTTTGGGTCATCCACAACAATTTCTAATGTTGTCATGCCCCAAACCAACCACAAGTATTAAACAAATTGGGGTAGGGATTTATGATTCACATGTCATAATACATTGACTCAGAACAGGAGAAGGGAAATTACATCATTCTAAATAATGGTACTGGTTAGATACAAACAGTAGGCAGACAAGAATGCAAGAAACAGTAAATAAGCATGTTGTTATTGGTGTAGAAAATTTAATTAGAACATACCAGTAAGAAATGCAAATGCAGAAAATAAGGATGTTTCTCCATAGCCTAGCCTTGGCTTTCAGCCGGCTAGGTAAGACAGCAATATAGTAGTAGTAGAGAAGAGAGAGAGGTTTAGTGGAGTGTGTGTTTGAACTCAAGTGTTTATGCCTTGTGTTCGTGTTCTTTTGAAAGAAAAGAAGTACATGGTATTTATAGATTTTTGAAAATGAGTAAGAGAGGGGTAATAAGCTTTAACATGGAAACAATCATAATTCGAAATCAATTATTCAAGTGATTGCTCTTTAATTAAGGGATCACTTTGCTTAACGGGTAGTGATATGTTCAAAATAAGGAAAGAAATCAATTTATAAGTAGGGTAACAGTTGTCATAAAAGAAGTAGTAAAACATTAAGTAAGCAATCGAGTCTAGGTACAGAAATACACTAATTTTGGAAAGAATTCAGCAAGGCAAAACAAGAAAAAAAATCAATTAGTCCTAACAGGCGAGTGAGATCAGAATTTTATAATGGAAAAGTTTGAAATCAGTCACAAGTTTGAAGGTCAGACAAAGAAGGAAACTTAGCATATAAATAGAGTGCACAAACATTATACATGCGAGGCCAAGCCTATTGGCAAAAGGAAATAGCATACAATAGTAGCACAAAAATTCACTAGATAGCAACACTAGAAGCATGATAGTTCAGTAGGTCAAGTCACATTGAATCAATAGTGAAGAAAATATCGAATTAAAAGCAAGCGAAGATCTCACAGTAGCAGGTGAGGAAAACCCCCTTTTTTTAAAAATTAGGGTTTCGAGCATAATCGAATTTGGAGATGATAGAAAACCAGAGTCAGAAACATCACACAAAGGAATAAGTGATTTTCAAATAGAGAACTTCAAATCGAGTCATGCACTTAAATGAACAGTCTTAGACTCAAAACCATAGGAGTTTCCACAATGGAAGAGTTTTAAAAGACGATAAACAAACAAATCAGACAAACTCAGGCAAACAAACATTCGTCTACATAAACAGTCACAAGAAATTAGGGCTTTTAACATGCAAACTCAAGTAGAAGGACGATCTGAGGAAACACAGCAGAACATGTCAAAAAATCAGAGAAAAGTTTTGAAATAGCTTAACAAGAACCCTAATCGGAAAAGATAAGGGGTTTTGAAGGTAGAGTTTTAAAGAAACTTCAAGAAAATGCTTAGAAGTTTAGAGAAAACATAGATCTGAAATAGATCTAAGAGAAATCGAACCCCAAGTGATGAGAAAGGCCTTGAAAACCATTTATCTAAGCAGGAGAGTCACAAGTCTGACTCGAATAGCCATGGCCGGCCGGAGAAAGGTGAGAGACGACCTAAGAATAGCCATGAACTGAAATCGAACAAGATCTGGACCAAGCTCTTTCAAGATCTAGCCTTGAGACCATAAGAATCGAACACGTAGAAGCCATGAGAGGTCGATATAGGTCTCCGATGACCTTGGAAGACATAGATTTGGGAGGTATTAGTGTTGTAGTTTGATGGTGGAGGCTAGGGTTTGTGAGGGATTGCAGAGAGAGTTGAGAGGGAAAGGGATTCAAGAGCGGCGTTTGGTATGAAATGGGGTAGGGTAAGGGGTTGTTTGAGGTTAAAATGGAAAGGGCTGACATTCGGCCAGGATTGAAAGTTTTAGGTAGGGGATTCGGGTTGGGTTGTTTAAATTGGGTCGGGGTTCGGGTTGAAATTGGAATTGGCTTGGAAAATAGGGGGCCTACTTTGGGTTATGATTGAAACACAATTTGGGCTATACTTGCAATAGCCACTTTTCCCTTTTAATTTATAAAAAATAGTAAATAAGTTTCTGAAAACAAAATGAAAGAACTAAAATGATTTATAGCACATAATTATCAATTTAAAAATACTTAACTTAATTCTTGTAAATGTAAACGCTATTAAATCTTAAAAGCGGTTAATATTGCAATTACATGCAATTTAATTTTTAAAACACTAAATAAATTTGTAAAAATACGCAAAAATTGTATTAGCTATATTTTAGTATAATATGAGAATCCAGTAAATGGATAACCAAAATGATAATTTTGGGAATTATTATTGGGTTTTTATGAATAAATTATGGGAATAAATTTGTTAAAAAATCTTTAAAATTTAAGAAAATTAATAAAACATTGGGACATACTTATATATGCATATATATGCTATTTTGAAAGTGTTTTGCATATAAAAATATACATGAAAAATTTGGGTATCAACAGCTTCCCATCTTTACCCGGGAAGGATGAAAGAGTTGTCGGGAAAAGAAATGATGGCCAATTTTAACCAAGCAAAACGGTTTGAGAAATTAGGCCGCACCCTGGGTTCTGAGCTGCCTACATATCCTTGGTCTTACAGGAATCAGCCCATATGTAGTTCGAGATCCGTCGACAAAGTATGTCGATGGAGACTTTCGAGAATGGACGTAATATTCAGGACAGGAGAATGGTTAAGGTTTGATATGGCTGCGAGAACTAGAGCGGGATTGCTCCTGCCAAGATGGTCGTTGCTTGTCGGTTTACCTGCAAATAAGCAATACAAGCATATATTGTGCATAAATTTAAACATGATGCAATTTCCCGTCGGACCATGAGGATTGTCTTCGGACAGTTAGAATGATGTCCTTAGACTATGATATCCTGGGCCATGAAGCGTATAGTAAAGGATTCGCAGGCCATGAAATGATGCTCTCGGGCTATAAGGATGATGCCTCCCAACTATGATACCTTTGAATAATGATATGCAAAAGATTAAAAGGGGTCCTCAGGCCATGACATGGCGTTCTCGGGCTATGAGTATGGTGCCTCCGAACAATGGTGCCTTCGGATGATTTGGCGATCTTTCTGCCCATTGGATACAGCATTTGGTGATCTTTTAGCTCATGTAATGCAGTAGGTGGTGATCTTTCAGCCATGCAAATGCAGATAAGGTGGCGATCTTTCAGCCATGCAAATGTAGATAAGGTGGGCGATCTTTCAGCCATGCAAATGTGGATAAGGCGACGATCTTTCAGGCATGGAATGCAGTAGGTGGCAATATTTCAGCCATGCGATGTAGATAAGGTGGCGATCTTTCAGCCATGCAAATATAGATAAGGCGGCGATCTTTCAACCATGCAAATGCAGATAAGGTGGCGATCTTTCAGCCATGCAATGCCGAAAATGCAGATGGAGACAGTGTTCAGTCTCGGAAGGCAGAATGGTAGCCTTATGCAATACAGAAATACAGATGGAGATAGTGTTTAGTCTCGGAAGGCAAAATGGTAGCCTTATGCAATGCCTAAATACAGATAGAGACAGTGTTTAGTCTCGTAAAGTAGAATGGTAGCCTTATGCAAGAGATAAAATAGCAAATGGTAAAAGAGCTTTCTTAGCTAATGGTGGATCGCGATATGGTGACTGCTGTTGTGACACACGGAACGTCACCGTTCTTTATGGATGGAAAATGTGAATAAGTACGACAGTTTTGAGAGTTGTATTCCTGAACAACATTTGTCTTGTGAGTGTATAGTATGTATGATGCTTTCGTAATCCGAGTACCTGCGTCCAAAGAAACATCGTGAGTTTTGTAAAGGGGGGAAAGTTAGTTTGTATCCCCGCGCTCTGCTTGATCTGCTCGGCTTTGATCTAGTGATACTATGTGTATCATTGGGGTAGCATTGCTGAACAAGGCGATTTCAATTATAAACATGCATGATTTTGTAAAAATATGTCATAAGTATATATAACAACAAAAAAACAACTTTTAGATCAACCGACGACTGTGACGTGGTTCAAGATATTGCAACCTCTCTTGCTACGGAATTTTGAGGGTCCTCCTCAAAATTTTGCCCCAGTTTAATATGTTGACACCTCTAACCGTTGATTGCAACGATTGGCTAAAATCACTTCGGAATTTTGAGGGTCATCCTCAAAATTCTGCCCCAATTTCCAATTGTGGGAGGAAATGGAAATTTTATTGAATTATGACCAAACCCATAGGACTGCCTACATATTCTCTCTTAAATGGGAACTAGGTCAGGTGTAGTTCAATTTACATCATATAGGAAAGCATAAAGATTACACATAGTAACGCTTGACTGCATTTGAGTTGATAGGTTTCGGCCAGACTTCTCCGTCCATTTCTACAAGTATGAGGGCTCCTCCTGCCAGAACCCCGTGAACCATGTATGGACCCTGTCAGTTGGGAGAGAACTTTCCTTTGGCTTCATCCTGATTCGGGAAATTTTTCTTTAACACCAATTGCCCCGGTGTGAACTGTCTCGGCTTAACTCTTTTGTTGAAGGCTCTGGACATTCTGTTCTGATAAATTTGACCATGGCAAACTACATTCATTCTCTTTCCGTCGATAAGGGCTAATTTCTCATAACGACTTCTCACCCATTCTGCGTCGTCGAGCTCAGCTTCTTGTATGATTCTTAGGGAAGGAATTTCTACCTCAGCGGGAATGACTGCCTCTGTACCATAAACTAGCATATAGAGGGTTACCCCGATTGATGAGCGGACTATGGTGCGATACCCCAATAAAGTAAATGATAACTTCTTGTGCCACTATTTATGCTTCTCTACCATTTTCCTCAATATTTTCTTGATATTTTTGTTGGCGCCTTCTACAGCTCCATTCATCTGAGGCATGTAGGCTCTTCTACAGCTCCATTCATCTGAGGCATGTAGGCTGTGGAATTCTTGTGTTTGATCTTGAAAGTTTCACACATAGCTTTCATCAAGTCAGTGTTAAGGTTGGAGCCATTATCAGTAATGATTGACTCTGGAATCTCGAATCGACAAATAATGCGATTGCGAACAAAGTCTGCCATGACTTTCTTGGTTACTGCTCTATAAGATGCTGCTTCGACCCATTTGGTAAAATAGTCGATTGCTACTAGGATAAATATGTGCCCGTTGGAAGCGGCAGTCTCGATTGGTCCAATACCATCCATTCCCCAAGCGGTGAACGGCCACGGCGAGCTTGTTGCATTAAGCTCATTTGGAGGAATTTTTATCATGTCTGCATGTATCTGGCAGCGGTGGCATTTCCAGACATATTGGATGCAGTTCGTTTCCATATTCATCCAAAAGTAACCAGCTTGGAGTATCTTCTTTGCTAAGACAAAACCATGCATATGTGGATCGTAGATCCCAGCGTGAATTTCCTCTAGCATCCGGGATGCTTCTTTTGCGACGACACGCCTTAGTAATCCCAAATTAGGAGTCCTCCTATACAGGATTCCTCCGCT
>MU729808.1:3421-19106 GCA_026770625.1 Nicotiana glauca
CCTAAATTAATTCAAATTGTAAAATTAAGCTAATTAGTTAACTATGTAAAAATGATCATTTTTTGATTTTTTTGATTAATAGCACAATTAGCTCAATGTAATTAATTCCTAAATGCAAATTAAACCTAAGGTGGCTTGAAATTAAAATGTGACATTTTTATGATTTTTTTTATGATTTTTTTTTCTTTAAAATGTTTGAAATGTAACTAAATAAAGAAAAATATCTAAAAATCAATTAAATTTATTTTTTGTCTATTTTTAGGAGTTATTTTAATGTAGGGCAAAATCACGTGCTTACAATTAGTTCAGTACTTTTAATTTGTCTTTTAAATTGTTTTAACTATTTTTAATAATATTAAAAAGGGAAAATTGGCTATTCAATATATAGCCCATCTGCATTTCAATTATAGCCACATTAATCCCCTTAATCGACCCCATTCCAGGCCCAATTCTGGACCAGTCCAACCCAACCCCTAACCCATTTAAATTACCTGACCGGCCTATTCTAATCACAGCCGTTGATCTAAAAGATCAACGGCTCACACACAACCTTTCCATTTTTAATCTACCAACACCCCAACCCTAAATTCATTTCCCTTTACCTGCTGCCCTTAAATCCCCTTCCTCTCCCATTCTCTCTACAAACCCTAGTCGCCGCCACCTAATGAACCCTAATCCTCTTTGATTCTCACCGGAATTCATTACTTCTCAGGCTATAGAAACCTCAAACTCACCTCCTATTGCTCCTATATGCCTGGTACTCGAAGGTTTGAGGCTAGACTTCAAAGGTCTCTACTCAGACCTCTGCCGACTTGAGGTTTCCGGCCTGGCTCCAGCATATCTTAGCCTTCTGAGCCTGTTTCCAGCCTTATCCGACTTAGATCGGACCTTTTTCAAGCCTTTCAAATTCTAGGGTTCATCTGAAACCCTAGCTGTTTGAGGTTTTTCTCCGATTCTCTTTAGATCTGTGTGTATTCATGCTCTATTTTTGAGTTCTCAAAAGTTTTCCCCAACTTTTTTTTAAAAAATTTTACTTTGAAAGTCACTTCTTTCCCATTTAGGGTTTCTGAAAATGCTTATGTGTTTTTCGGACTTTTCTTTTCTATTTTTTTGTGTATTTATGTATCTGCTCTGTTCTTATGTTCTTATTTTACCACGCATGTTCCTCTACTGTGTTTCTATGCTATGTGCTTGTATGCTCTTCATGATGTTCTTCTATTTTCTTCCACTATGATTTCGCCTACTATATTTTTCTACTATGTTCGTTAAGTGTTCTTACTATTTCGTCTTTTTTAGTTTCCTATAGAATACCTACTTAAGCATGTTTTCCTCTACTGTTCATTTTGTTTCCATTATGTTTTGAATTAATTCCCTTACTCTTTTGCTTTCAACTTTCTACTGTATTTGCTTGTTCCCTCATTTTTGTCTTCTTTGCATCTGATTCAAGTCAAAACCCTAGGATTTTGGGGTTTTTGGTGAGTTTGGTCTTGTTTGTTTAGACCAGGGCTCTATTTGAGCCCTGGACTCTCTCAAACTCACTTTGGATCTATGTATTGAATTCGAACCCTTTTGTGTATGACTCTGAATTCTTCTATACTAGACTTTTCTGATTAGCATGACAGTCCCTTTTATATGTGTGTTAAAATCTTTCTTCAAAAAGGTTTTCCAACTTATGTTCGAATCAGAATATTTTTTTTTTGGGATTAATTGATTGTTACTGATTCTTCTTAAGTAAAGCCTCTCTTTACCTTTTTCTGACTTGGTTCATTCATACAAAATTTTCGACTCATGATTGTTTGGTTGTCAATTGGTTTTCTTTCCTTAATTTGCACAACCGTGTACTGTCAAAATCCTTCCCTTAAATAACTATTATGTATTTACCCCTTCTTGCACTACTTTGAAAAATGTTTAGTTAACCTCTTTCCTTATTTTCTTTGCCCGTTTGAAATCAGAATCCTTTAATTAAAGGGAAACCTTGTGATTGAATCTCAAACTATTTTCATACCTATTTCTGTTTCTTTTCTGCACTATAAATACACGATTTTAATAATCCTCCACACACGATTAAGCACACAAAAGTCACAATTCTCTTCTAAACTTATACTTTTGCTTCTTGACTGCACTTTGGCTTTCATAAGGCTATTGTTTCTCCTTACTTGCTATTTGAACTGGTATGTCCTAAAATTAATTTCAGTATTATTCTAATGTATTTATTTATAGTCTTTTTATCCATGTATGCTTTCAACTCTCTGCAAAGTTAATTTTTTAAGTACCTACATGTTTTTGCTTGCTCTTTCTTTGTTCGTTGCTGCTAGTATAAACAATTGCTCCCATACGTCATTCCCCTATGTGTGCTGAGTTAAGGTATGTCCAGGCAGCATCCCAATTTTTTGTCCAGGGCTGAACCTGACCTTCAACAAGGTCTTAACTCCCCAATTCTAAGGCTGACGGGCTGGTCAGGGGTGTGTAAGCATCCTAATTTCTAGGCATGACCACTAGCCTCCCTTTAATTCTCTTTTATTGCACTTACACTTACTCCTAGTCTCTAAGTTCTTCCCCCATCCTATGAGCCTTGCCTTGGGACCTTGAGCTCCCTCTGAACTTGGACATTTGAGGGCTGGCCCTTACACACTGCACTATAATCTATTCTGCAATGATATTTGGGGTATAAGCATTGCCTGGAACTCTTGAAGTTCCTTGGAACTTTGACACATCCCAAATAAGAGAAGGGCTTTGAAAATTCGATCCTGGAAGTTGGTTTATCTCATATTAATAGACTTTGAGTCTGTATTAGGCTGATTATATGTAGATGTAATCACTGATGTATTTTATTATTTCTTTTGATTCGTTTGGTCTGTAATAAGATTTGTAATAAACTTTGTAATAACTACTGGGTTGTAGTGAAAAGGGATGGTATTAAATGCATGCCAAAGAGGTAGAAATCACGTTCATAGGGTTATTACTTTCAAATTCTACATTTCACATAGATACCATGTCTATAGGATATTCACTCTTTCAAATTCTGCATTTCACATAGAAATCATGTTCATAGGATTATTACTCTTTCAAACTCTGCATTCCCACATAGATACCATATCTACAGGATGTATACTCTTTCAATTATGTATTTTACATAGAAATCATGTTCATAGGATTATTACTTTCAAACTCTGCATTTCCACATCGATACCATGCCTCATAGGATTTTCTGTACTTCGTATAAGTACCATGTCAATAAATCGATGTTGAAGCTCTATAGATAATATGCCTATAGGACTTCCTGCATTGCATGTGCATTTGTCATTTGGCAAATCTACTTATAGGATCTAAAAATAATCAATCATATATAGATTACCTGCCTATAGGATTTCTGCATAACAAAATCAGCAACGCCTAGAAAGCATGCCTATAGGAACAATCAACTAAATCTGAATTGCCCACTAGCCTTTTAAATCTAAAATCAGTGGTAATTTGTCTAACACTCGCAGAACTCATGATCTTGTAACCAATAATAACTTTTTGCAATCAGTTTGTCCCCCCCCCCCCCCTCCCCCCATCTCTAAATTAATAGATATCATGCTTATAGGTCATGTTTAACACAGACAAATAGTTAAATAATTAATCAATTGCCAGTTTTCTACAACTACATCTAAACAGGGCTAATTTGGACTCCCTATCTGGGAAATATATGATAGATCAACCTATCCTACGCCTTAATTTAATTCAGACTAAACTAGTATGTATAAGACATGCTAAACAATTTGTTTCNTCAGTTTTATACAACTACATCTAAGCAGGACTAATATGGACTCCCTATCTGGGAAATATGTGGTAAATCAATTCTTCCTACGCTAATTTTAATCAAGGAACTAAACAGTATGTGTAAGACATGCTAAACAATTCGTTTCTTTAAGTGAGGAGGCCTACTTGAGCCTTTAATTGTTTTTATTTCCCCATTAACTGCTTTATGTGTTTTGGTTGTCGCCCTAGAATTTTATTCTTTTAAAACCTCTGAAAAGCCAAGCTCCCTCCTTTTAGGATTAGTAGTCCTAAACGCCTCCGGGATTTATAGGTGGGACTGGTAATAGCATGCAGTAGGTAACGATACCATTCCGCGCTTAATACCTTAACGGGGTGGGAAGGGTAGACATGGAGATGATGATCACACAATAACACCATGCGTACGATTGGTTACCAGTGTTGTGTGGATGATCCATGTGTTTTACAAAACTAGGACCTCTTTCCTTTATGTAACATTGTTTAATATCAATAAAATTATGTCTTTTCAACTACCCAAAACTCCTCTTTAATTTTATTGCATTATTCCTTTTCTTTTAAATTTTTCTTCTTTGTTTATTTAATGTCTTGATTAGTTTTTTGCATTTAGACTCTCCCCTAAAACGAATTGTAGTTCTTGATTCCAACATGCTTGTCACGTATCTATCTGTAACCCTTATATGCGAAATTATTTGAATACTTATTTGCATTAAAGTCACAACATAGCATGGCCGGGAACCATACTAGTGGATCTTGAGGGGTTCCTAACACCTTCCCCTCGAGATAATTTCTAGCCCTTACCCGAACTCTGGTTTTCAAACTCAAAACCCTTAGTGTCCTAATGCACTTAATCAATAGGTGGCGACTCTTCAATTCCAAAAACCCAATTCCCAAACGAGAATAGAGTTGTCTTCCCAAAATGTTGTAAACCCGATTTCACGAGAAAAAAGGGGGCGTCGACAAGGTTAAGAAGGAATAAGGGATGTTCATTCGGATCGGATATCCAAAATCCGAACTGATCCATTCAATTTCGGATTTCAAATTTCGGATTGGATCGGATTTCAAATTGTGTTTATTAAAATTTTGGATTTCAGATCGGATTCGGATTGGTATATTTTAATCCAATCTGATCCAAAATCCGAAATTGTTAGGCAATGTATAAATACTACACTTTAATTTTGGATATTCAGTACTTCCTTTACAGCTTACTCCAAGTTATTACCTTTACAATTGCTAGACTTAGCTATATTGGCACCATAGTACTCTCATAATTGCATAAACATGAATTTTTCTTAATGTATTACCTCTTTTACAAAGAAAATATACATATTAATTTGCAACTTTGAGACATAATAATATCCGAAATCCTATCCGATCCAAACTTTAAAATCCGATCCAATCCGATATAATTCGGATCGGATTCGGATTGCACTTTTTAGAATCCAAAATCTGAAATTTGAATCCAAAATATGCTAAATCCGATCCGATCCGTGCACAAGCCTAATGTAATGACCCGACCGGTCGTTCAGTAGTCTGAGGCCATGAGTAGCTTCATTTTAGGGGTTATGACTTGTACGCGTGGTCGGAATTGAATTTCGGGAAGTTCAGAGTTGATTTGGAAAAAGAATTCTCATTTCGAAAGCTTAAAGTTAAACGAATTAGCTAAGATTTGATTTTTAAGTAAACAACCTCGAAATTAGGATTTGAAGGCTTCAACAGGCTCATATAATGATTGACTTGGGCGTATGGCCAGATCGGGTTTTGGATGACCCGGGAGTGTTTTGGCGCCGATTGTCAAAAGTAGCATTTTGAAAGAAATTATATAAGTTTGGGTTGAAGTGCATTTCAGTGATATAGATGTTCGGTTGGGATTTTGAGTCTGGGAGCAGCTCCGTACGGTGATTCTGGAGTTGGGAGCGCGATCGGAAGTGAATTCGGAGGTCCGTAGGTCATTTTGGAGTCATTTGGCTAAAGATAGAAATTTGAAGGTTTTTGAGAAGTTTGACCGGAAGTGAACTTTTTGATATCGGTGTTGAAATCCTATTTCGAAAGTTGAAGTAGGTCCGTAATGTTGAATATGAATTGTGTACAAAATTTGAGGTCAATCAGACGTGATTTGATAGGTTTAAACATCAGATATAGAAGTTAGAAATTCTAGAGTTCATTAAGTTTGGATGGAGGGTCGATTCATGATTTTAGTGTTGTTTGATGTGATATGAGGCCTCGAGCAAGTCTGTAACGTGTTTTGGGATTGGTTGGTAGGTTTGGTTGAGGTCCTGGGGCCCTCGGGTGGATTTCGGGTGGTTAATGGATCAAAAAGGGATATTTGGAAAGGGCTGAAGCATTTGCTTCTGTCATAACCGCACATGCGGTTGGTTGATCGCAGGTGCGACACCGCATAAGCCGTCGTATCTTCGCAGAAGCGGCCCAAGGCCAGGCAGCCCAAGACCACAGATGCGGCACTAAATCCGCAGAAGTGGAATCGCAGAAGCGGTGGGCTTGTCCGCAGAAGCGCCCCAGACCGCAGAAGCAGTCTTACTTCCGCAGAAGCATGGTCGCAGGTGCGGCCCAGGATCCGCGTAAGCAAAAATCGCAGAAGGCAGTGGCCTTCATTTTTTCAGACTCTAGGCCATTTTTGCTTATTTTTCACTCATTTCTTGGGCGATTTTGAGAGCATTTGAGGAGGGATTCCATCATCATCAAAGAGGTAAGTAAATTCTACATATCATAAGTTAAATACATAGATTATGGGTAGATTAACATGTGAAAATTAGGGAAAATCAAGGGTTTTACATGAAAAACCTAGAATTTGGTAAAAACAACATTTAACCACGAAAATTGTTAGGGAATGCAGTAAAAATCATATATTCTTGATCCTTAGGTTATGGTAACAATATTCTTCAAAAGAATTTCGAAATCCGGGCACGTTGGCCCGGGGATGAATTTTAGGAATCTTGCATTTAAGATGGGGAAATTGGTTTAATAATTAGAATATGAACTTTCAAGCATGTATTGACTAATTCTTACCCTATTTGAATGGTTTTGGATCGTTCGGCTCCAAATTTGGAGGTTTGAGCGCATTCTTGAATCGGAATATAGGCTTCGAAGCGAGGTGAGTCTCCTTCCTAACCTTGTAAGAGAGAATTGTCCCCATAGGTGAGTTAATTGGTTATGTGCTCCTATTTGTGGGGGGACCACGTACGCACGAGGTGATGAGAGTCCGTGCGTAGATACTATTATGCTATTGTCCGGGTAGTCTAGGACCCAAAAGCATGCTATAGTTGGATTAATTGTAAACTTATTGACAACCGGAATTGCTTAAATCATATTGAACTAGTCAATGAATTTCTAAAAAGATTAAATTTCATTTTATTAAATTGTTAAAGGAGAATTGGCTTTATTTTGATAAATATTCCCCTATAAATTCATAATTGACTGTTTGAGCATGTGTCTCTACATGTACCTGCATCGCATGTACGATTCGCGAGCAGGGTGTTTGTTTATTTTATGTGACCGCATCGCAGGATAGTTCGCGAGCGGGGTAATAGATGCATCTATGGTTCGAGTCATTCGACCCTCGGCAGTGCACAGTTTACATTTCTGTTGGAGCGGGCCGTCGACCTCGGCATGATTTACGCATGATATATATTATTGCCCGAGAACTTTAAATGTTGATATTTCCTTACAGGGCTTAATATAAATTGATATGATAATAAAAAGTAAATCTTGAAAATCCTTTATTATTTGTTAAAGGCATTTACCTATTTTCGAGCTTTGTGAGTTAGGTCTGCTATATAAATCCATGATTTTCTCACATTTTTAGTATATTATTATCTGACCTCTAGTAAGTGTTGAAGTCGACCTCTCGTTTCTACTTCTTCGAGATAGGACGGGATACTTGCTGAGTACACATTGTCTTCATACTCATACTACACTTCTGTGCATTTTTGTTGCATAGGCATATGCACCTCTAGTGGCTTAGTGGCATCTCGGCATTGTTGACATGAAGACTAGGTGAACAGTATTACCTTGAGGCGGCCCGCAGCTAGTATAGTCTCTCTCAGGATTCTATTTATTTCATGTTCAATTGTATTCCGGACAGCCGTTGTACTTTATTCGGTTTTTCTTAGAAATTGTTCGCGCACTTGTAACACCGGGTTCTGGGAGGATTTTTGGATTATTCAGTATTAAGTCTTTTATCGACTTTATGTTCATTTATATAAAATTTCATTATTTATTATTTAATGTATAAAAAAATGATTTCCGCAAATACTAAAATTGGAATTTAATTATGCATTCTTGGTTGGCTTGCCTGACAGCGGTGTTCGGCGCCACCACGACTCTTAGTGGATTTTGGATCGTGACAACATGGTATTAGAGCACTAGGTTCCTAGGGTCTCACGAGTCATGAGAAAGTCTAGTAGAGTCTCGCGATGGGTACGGAGACGTCTGTACTTATCCTCGGGAGGCTGCAGGGCTGTTAGGAGTACTTCCCTTCTTGATTCCTCATCATGCAATTTGATTCTTGTGAGGCTTATGCCTTTGTTTTCTTCCTACTCAATCTTATGCGACGCAAAGCGCTTGTTATAAATCGAGAATTGAAGAATTGTAATGGCACTACAAAAGTGATACGGGATGTTTCTCCCGGTATAGCTGATTGGTTATTATCGTCGCTTGGTAGAAGAATATTTTATTATTTCAGCCCAGTAGCGGTACTTCCGAGAGCTCTGAGGTTAGGCACAAGCTTCCAGGATGCTTATGAATGATTGTTGTGCATTATTGATATGATGGTAGGATGTTGCCTACGTGTTGGGGCAGTGAATGACTTGAAGGGGGTTTACTCAGTGTGTGATTCAGAGATTCAGTATTTTACTTCTGGCAAGGGAAGGGAAATCGAGCAGAGAATGTTCGGGTTTGGGTTGACAAGGTATCAAGGCTCGGTATTTGCGAATGTGGTGGAATTTTCTTCTATGATGAGGTGTTGTTGTCCTTATTGGATGTACTAGATTTGCCGTGTTAAGATCTTCTACAATTCGCCTCTTGAACAGGATATTGCAGGTCAGTACTGAAGAAACAACTGTTAGATGTTGTAAGGCAAGGTGGTTCAGGGTTGAATCGGCAGTTATAGTATTGGCAGCTCGAGAGAGATAATTTCCGGCAAAGTTTAAAGTTAGTAGCGATTTGTGGATTCAAGTGCTACGCAGATAGTTTAAGGCAAAAACTAAGTAGCAAAGGGTGAGGAAGGATATGCAGAAAGTGTCAGGCGGTGTTTAAAATTTCTAAGAGGCCGAGTAGTTGATTAAGGGGATGAGTTCTGCCAAAGTGGGAGAGTGGCGGAGTTGCATATGGGCTTTGCAGTGGGATGACCACGTACTTAAGGAGAGTTTGGAGCGATTGAGAATTTTAGTGATTGGTTATTGGGGTCTACAGATCTAATTTGAAGTAGGGGTTCTTGTGCGGCAGGAGATTGGATATAACGGAAAGCAGCCGCTTAAATGAAGAATAATGCAGCATAACTTTGAATTGGAAGGATTTTGCCGCACATTTAACTGATGTCGTAGTGATTGTACCACGTTCAGCAGCATTGGAAGATGCCACGGAAAGCTTTCTATAGATGTGTTATTCATCTGAGCAGGTTAGCGGTCGCGAGGTTGGCGAGGCTTCTGCGAAGAATTCTATTGGTTATACAGTGAAGGGATCGGTTGTGCGAATGTTTTTAATGATTCAGAGTATAAAAAGGGGGTTTCTATAGTAAAATATCGAGGATTTTGGCGATTGATTGCGCAAGGTTATGTCAATAAGAGATCAAGAATCCTGGTGAACTCCAGAGTTGTGTGATAGTGGCTTCGAGCTAAGTGGGAGAGTCCTGTCATCTATGAATGGGTTGCATGGTTAATTACTTGCGGGGTTTCTGGTTATTAGCATATTTAGGGGCTATTTCAGCTACGGGAAAAGACCATAAGTGGTAAATTGAGCAAAGGAATTGTTAAAGGTGTGGTACGGTTGGCCTTATTGGCTCATGTCCAAATTTGGAGAGGATTTAGGATTCGTGCTTTGTATAGATGTGGGTTCCAAGGGAAGTGATTCTGCTAGGTGCTTCACCAAGAGGGCATTCATGTGTTAGAAGACTTGTGGAGTCGATTGTATTCGGGTCCAAGTCAGAGTAGGTGGCTCTCAGCAATGGTCCTAGTGAATTCAAAAGATAAAGTGTGATGCCTAATGATTTTGAGCCTATAGGTACGATTAAGAATCAAGCTTTGTAGTAGTTTATGAGGAAAGGCACAGAATGTTCTATGATATTTTGACTTGCAGTGTAGCATTTGGGAAATATGAAATGATTCGTGGGATTTGAGACAGCATGGCCTTGTGATTCAAGGTCACTCAGGATGAGTGCAGAGGGAGTGTGTTATATGCTGAAGAGAGTTGTTATTGCTTCTAAGGCGATCAGGGTAAATCGAAAGAAGATAGATTGGTTAGCCATAATTGAGTTGGCATATTGGTGGTGGAGATCAGTTCCTTCAGCATGATCAAGTTATGAGTGTGATTTGTGGCGGTACGTGTGAGGCCTATCGGCCGCCGTAATTGATGTTATTCAGAAGTATCCAACTGTTATGGCTTGTTATGTGGAAGCAGATTCCAGCAGGGATATAGTGGCTTAGACAACTACCTAGAGATTTGCATATTCTATGGCTGTGAGAATTCACCTATGTGTTGCTATGGTTCTCCTAAAGCGAGTTAAGTGAAAAGATTTTATATGATGAAGTGTTAGTCCATTAGTGGCTTCGTAGTTGTGATGAAGATCGTGTTCTATCGTATGTTGGCATGTTGGGTGCAGTGAGTGGTATAGAATTTGAAAGTGAGAATCAAGGATGCAGTTCGGTGTTGAAAAGGATGTCACAAGCACAGATGAGCAGGAAAGTAGATTTGAGGTTTAAGTTAAGTTGGTATTGTCTTCAGCGTCACCCGAGATCGGTGTTTTGTGAAAAAGGCTTTGCATCTTGGGTAACGATTCTTGATCGTTTTTCAGTGTTAGTGAGGCTGGTGGTTTGCAGGTACGACCCCGTTATTTATTTCGAAAAGTTGTGGGAGCATGTCCCATAGGAAAATTGTATAAGTGAGACATGTAGTCACTTGATTGATTAAAGACTTAAACCAAGTATAAGGATTGTGGTAATATCGTTGAATTGAGAATAAATGCCTGGAGGGCACTCAGCCTATTAAGTTGTGGACTGTGGAGGATTTCTCCGGTTATGATGGTTGTTTTTGTGCGTTATTAAAGAAAGGGAAGTTATTATGGATCTTGGAAAGGTAATTATCCTAGTTCAGTGTGATAAGAATCGGCTTGAGGTCAGTGGATGGATTTAAATGGGAATATGGGCTATATATTAGGCCATACATGTTCATTTAAGTAATTCACTCCTTATGGAGGAGTAGTCAGGGTGCTATTTCATTGTTAGATATTTCATGCAGCGATACATTGCGCCGTGTGGGTTGTGGGGGCGGCTTAAGAAATTGCTTATGTGTTGAGGATCCGCGTAAAAATGATGTTATATGAGCAAATTGGCTCTTGAGATTCAGATTGTATATCGCACCTCAGTGTGCTTGAGTTTCGTAGCTTATAGCGCTATATGTCTCCTCAGGGATGGTGTTATGCACTTAGTGTGCTTGTGACCGAAATTTGGTATTTCGTTGTAATAAGAAAATTTAGCTCGATGTGCATCTCCTTATGTGAGATCTATGTATAGATCGGGTGGCACGTCGCCATGGGTATGTTGTTTGGATAGGGTTGCGCGCCGCAACAGGGTGATGTTGAGTATAGTTTTCTATGTGCTATTTTTGTATGCATTGCTTCCTATTTTCTAAGGAAAGTCCGTATTAGTGCGTGAGTTAGGTAATTGCTTCCAGAGTTCGTTTTCCTTTGTATCGCGTCCGAATTGGTAGCCTATTGGCACATTGTGGCATCATATGAGACTTTTGATTATGTCTGGGGTGGCTTATTGTCAGAACAGTTCGTTCTGGATGAGACGAGATCCTTTGATATAGGATCTGTGCAATCCGACTATATGAAGTATATTATGGAACTAAGACCATTATTTGGTTCAGAATGAGGTGATGGTTCTTGTCAGGAGTATAGACCCAATGATTTGTTGATTCGGCAGCCGGTTATGAATTTCTACATATCTCTTCCGTCATGGCGGTATTTTAAGAATTAGAGCAAGACCTATGTAGGTCATGACGTGCAATGGGAGCACCGGATTCGTGAAATTTCGATTAGATTGATCAGAAAATGTTATTGTGGTCCTATGAGTAAAAGTGGTGCAAGTTGTGAATTCAACTAAGGTGGGCAGTTGTGTTTTGGGGCTACGTGTAGTTATTAATACAGTGAGCGTATGTTGGAAATAGGTCGGGCATAGAATTTCGGATATTGGAATTAGGCTCTAAGGCTTATCTGCTTGAATAAAAGGAAATATCCTTAGAATTTATCGAGCTAATGATCTCAACTGAGTTGTGGTAGCACGGGAAGGTGCATGAGGTGTCAAACAAAGATTTCAGATTACTCTAATGCAGTTCTCAGCACGTTTGAGGACAAACGTATGTTTAAGTGGGAGAGAATATAACGACCCGACCGGTCATTTTGAGCACTAGCGCATCGTTCAGCAGTCTGAGGCCATGAGCAACTTCATTTCAGGGGTTATGACTTGTACGCGTGGTCGGAATTGAATTTCAGGAAGTTCAGAGTTGATTTGGAAAGAGAAATCTCATTTCAAAAGCTTAAAATTGAAAGAATTAGCTAAGATTGGATTTTTAAGTAAACGACCTCGGAATTGGGATTTGAAGGTTCAAACAGGTTGGTATGATGATTCCAGACTTGGGTGTATGCCCGGATCGGGTTTTGGAGGACCCGGGAGTGTTTTGGCGCACATTATGGAAAGTAGCATTTTGAAAAAAAATCATAAGTTTGGGTTGAAGTGCATTTCATTGATATAGATGTCCGATTGGGATTCCGAGTCTGGGAGCAGCTCCGTATGGTGATTCTAGAGTTGGGAGCACGATTGGAAGTGAATTCGGAGGTCCGTAGGTCATTTTGGAGTCATTTGGCTAAAGATAGAAATTTGAAGGTTTTTGAGAAGTTTGACCGGAAGTGGACTTTTTGATATCGGGGTCGAAATTCGATTCCAAAAGTTGGAGTAGGTCCGTAATGTCGAATATGACTTGTGTGCAAAATTTGAGGTCATTTGATAGGTTTAAACATCGGAAATAGAAGTTTGAAATTCTAAAGTTCATTAAGTTTGGATTGGAGGTCGATTCGTGATTCTAGAGTTGTTTGATGTGATTTGAGGCCTCGAGCAAGTCCGTAACGTATTTTGGGATTGGTTGGTAGGTTTGGTTGAGGTCCCGGGGGCCTCGGGTGGATTCCGAGTGGTTAGCGGATCAAAAAGGGATTTTTGGAAAGGGCTGAAGCATCTGCTTCTGTCATAACCGCACCTGCGGTTGGTTGACCGCAGGTGCGAGACCGCAAAAGCGGTCGTATCTTCACAGAAGCAGCCCAAGGCCAGGCAGCCCAAGACTGCAGATACGGCCCTAAATCCACAAAAGCGGAACCGTAGAGTGGTGGGCCTGTCCGCAAAAGCGCCCCAGACCGTAGAAGCGGTCTTCCTTCTGCAGAAGTGTGGTCGCAGATGCGGCCCAGTATCCGCATAAGCGGAAATCGCAGAAGGCAGTGGCCTTCATTTATTCGGACTCTAGGCCGTTTTTGCTCATTTTTCACTCATTTCCTGGGCGATTTTGAGAGCATTTGAGGAGGGATTCCATCATCATCAAAGAGGTAAGTAAATTCTACACATCATAAGTTAAATACATAGATTATGGGTAGATTAACATGTGAAAATTAGGAAAAATCAAGGGTTTTAGATGAAAAACCTAGAATTTGGTAAAAACAACATTTAACCACGAAAATTGTTAGGGAATAGAGTAAAAATCATATATTCTTGATCCTTAGGTTATGGGTAACAATATTCTTCAAAAAATTTCCGAAATCCAGGCACGTGGGCCCGGGGATGAATTTTAGGAATCTTGCATTTAGGATTGGGAAATTGGTTTAATAATTAGAATATGAACTTTTAAGCATGTATTGACTATTTCTTACCCTATTTGAATAGTTTTGGATCGTTCGGCTCCAAATTTGGAGGTTTGAGCGCATTCTTGAATCGGAATATAGACTTCGGAGCGAGGTGAGTCTCCTTTCTAACCTTGTTAGAGGGAATTGTCCCCATAGATGAGTTAATTGGTTATGTGCTCCTATTGGTGGGGGGCTACGTATACACTGACGCGAGTCCGTGTGTAGCTACTGTTATACCCCATTTTAACACTGGTCAAACTAGAGTATAACGTATTGGTAATTCTACGAGTTTAATAATTAAAGAGAGTCGCCACCTAATTGTTTTAGCGGTGAATTAGGACACCAATTTTAGCTTAAAGTGCTTAAAGTTAACTTTGTTTTATATGATCTGCTTAGCTTAAGATTATGGGTAAGGGTTCTAATTAATCCTATAGGGAAGGTTGTTAAAGCACCCTATATGATCCGTTAACTACGGTTAACTGGTCAAACTTAAGTTAATATAAGTGTAGCAATTTTATTATTTGAGAAAATGACTAAGTATTAAAAAATACGACTAAAGTGGATATACTATGTATATGCGAGTTACTGCAAAACGATTGTAAAATACTAGTGTTGTAATATATTAATGCCACGTTTAATTTTGGCTAGTAGGATCCAAAGAAAAAGCCTTGAAATAAATAATTCTTGTTCAGTACTAAATTTATCAAACCTGGACTAAAACACTAACGTTATTAACAAAACTAATTAAAAAGGACAAAACTTCTAGTTCAAAAAGTAGTAAGGCTCCTTAGGAAATTCTTCTTTACTCTTTTCAATAAGTAGTTTAGGACCAAAATCTAAAACTCTTATTCCAAACAGTTGTCGGTTCCTTTTTTAAGAAAAAATGAGATTTAAGAAAAAGATATACACAAGTTATAATGTTTGTTTTAAACAGTTAGTTCGTCTATAAAGTCTCAACGCTGTAAGTGGAATCAATTTATTAACTCACAAAGTGAATCTATAACATTATTTATTTTTTAAAGCTTAATGACGACTCCCAAATATTATAAAATTCCAACTTTGAGATAAAACCAAAACAGGCAAATATATCAAGGATCGTAAAAACTAGACAAGAATGAATGGTTAAAAAAAGTAAGAAAGACGCCATAGGCGCCCCCAAGCGTTTCACTTGTTTTCTCGCTATCCGGTGCACTCTAAGGAAGATGCCATGTGATAACTCCATTCTCGGGTATGGGGAGTCTCCCATTAAGACTCCAATTTTGCTCCAAGTGCATATGCAAGACAAAGAATGGAGAAAAAAAAATTAGAGGGGAAATCTTAAGTTCAACAGAAAAGTAAAAAAACTAAAAAATGCAGAATCCAAGTAATCAAACGTGACTATGTTAACAAATAAACTCATATTACTAAACCTTCTTCATGAGGTTGCTAAAGAATCATGCTATCTTTAATTTTAAACACAAAAATTACCTATCCCTACCAACTGTATGTCAAACACCTTAGTTATAATTTTTTAGCTTCAAATAAAGATAAGTTATTTTCCAGGGAACAAATCAAACATATAGGAAAGTATGCTTCTTCTTCAGCAATTAGGCGTGTAAACAGAGTACCAGTTTCAAATAAAGATAAATGAATAAATATAAAAATATTCTTTAAGTTATGCATATTAAACAAATTATATGCATCATTACAAACTCGCTTGATCAAATTCACCTTAAAAATTTAACTAAGCTAAAAGTGAATTCCAAAGATCACAACAGAAATATAAGCCCATGATTCCTAAATTGTGGA
>MU729808.1:25331-48357 GCA_026770625.1 Nicotiana glauca
ATAATATTTAACACATCAAGATATAGCAAAGTAAACTCGAATCCACGATTTCTAACAAAGGCAATATCATGCTTAAACATCCAAACTTCCAGAATTTCAAAAGGAATATGAAGGAAAAATCACTGACCTCTCGTGGGGCAGTGAACTGGGTCCTTCAATCTGCTATCGAACTCTAACCTCGACCTTGCTATCTTAAACTATGTTCGAGTAACAAAATCGCTTCTGTTTTGGTTAAAACCAACAGAAAACAAATAGACTACGAGAAAGAGAAAAAACCAAGTTTAAAAATGATTTTGAGGAGTAAAAATAACAGAAGAGCAGTGGATTTGAGAGCGAGCCGCGGCAGTTAAGAGTTTGATTTCGAAAAGTGAAGGCAGCGGCTCCATTTTTGGTTTTGAAGGGTGAAGGCAGCGGCTAAAAAAAAACATCAATTTTTGGGATAAAAGGGGCGGCTCTCAATTTTTCGAAGGGGAGTAGAGGCGGCAACTTCCAAGCATTAGTGGGGTAAAGGTCTTGGGAAAATAAAGGTCTCCAATTTGGGCTGTTTTTAGTAGAAAATAGTGGACTACTAACCAGGCCACATTTCCTTTCTTCTTTCCAAATTCTCTGGGCTTCTAATAATCAATTATATTAATATTTAAAAAAATACACAAGTAACTATCCTATTTATTATACCTAATTATAATTACTAAAATTAAATAAAATACTAATCGTAAGATGACACAAGATTTATTAAAATAATTTTGTAATATTTAAAAGTTTTTTGCAAAAAAATATTCTCGCTTAATGAGATAAAAGAAATAAAAATACTTTTTGTAAAAAGTAACAATAAATACTATTAAGGCATGAATGATAACGACGATACTAATAGAATTACTACTACTTCTAATAATAATAATACTAATTTGGTCTATTTTGGGATAACAATGGTAAAATAATTATTCTTACATTTTGAGTAATATTAGAAGCTCAAGAAAGTAATTTGGAAGAAAGGATGGACAAAATTGGGTGTCAACAGCTACTATTATGTTATTGTCCGGGTAGTCTAGGACCCAAAAGAATGCTATACATGGATTAATTGTAAACTTATTGACAGCCTGAATTGCTTAAATCATATTGAAATAGTCAACGAATTTCTAAAAAGATTAAATTTTATTTTATTAAATTGTTAAAGGAGAATTGACTTTATTTGGATAAATATTCCGCGATAAATTCTTAATTGACTGTTTGAGCATGTGTCTCTATGTGTACCTGCGTCGCATGTACGATTCGCGAGCAGGGTGTTTGTTTATTTTATGTGACCGCATCGCAGGATAGTTCGCGAGCGGGGTAATAGATGCATCTATGGTTCGTGATGTTCGACCCTCGGCAGTGCATAGTTTATATTTCTGTTGGAGTGGGCCGTCGACCTCGGCATGATTTGCGCATGATATATATTGTTGCCCAAGAACTTTAAATGTTGATATTGCCTTTCAGGGCTTGATATAAATTGATATGATAATAAAAAGTAAATCTTGAAAATCCTTTATTATTTGTTAAAGGTGTTTACCTGTTTTCCGGCTTTGTGATTTAGGTCTGCTATATAAATCCACGATTTCATCATATTTTTAGTATATTATTATCTGACCTCTAGCAAGTGTTAAAGTCGACCTCTCGTCTCTACTACTTCGAGATTAGACGGGATACTTGCTGAGTACACGTTGTCTTCGTACTCATACTACACTTCTGTATATTTTTATTGTAAAGGCATATGCACCTCTAGTGGCTTAGTGGCATCGCGGCATGGTTGACACGGAGACTAAGTGAGCTGTATTTCCTCGAGGCGGCCCGCACCTAGTATAGTCTCTCTCAAGATTCTATTTATTTCCTTTCCAATTGTATTCCGGACAGCCGTTGTACTTTATTTGGTTTTTCTTAGAAATTGCTCGTGCACTTGTAACACCGAGTTCTGGGAGGATTTTTGAATTATTCAGTATTAAGTCTTTTATCGACTTTATGTTCATTTCTATAAAAGTTCATTATTTATTATTTAATGTATAAAAAAATAATTTCCGCAAATACTAAAATTGGAATTTATTTATGCATTCCTTGTTGACTTGCCTGATAGTGGTGTCCGACATCACCACGACCCTTAGGGATTTTGGGTCGTGACACCTAAAGAAGGTGGGTGTTTTAATAAGGTGTTGCGGACTAGGTCGGTTCGGGTCACGGGTTGGGGTGGAGGAGAGTGGATTGGGGTAGAAAATTTGGGCCATTTTGAAATTGGTTTGGGCCCAGTTTTAAAGAAACAAGATAAAATATATTTCTTTGTTTTTTTTCCTTTTTCTTTTTCTCTAATTAATATCCTAAAATTAAAATACTAGATTATCTAAAAATGTAAAATTAAATTAATTAACTAATTATAAAAATTATAAAAGCTACTTAATCCTAAATTAAAAGAGAAAAAATCAATAAAAGGGAAAAAAGTATAAAAATAAAGCATTTTTTTGTGATTTTCAATTTTTATGAAATAAATAATTACTGATTAATTCTAAAAGTGTAAAAATAAATCCTAAATTATTTTGTATTTTTTCATGATTTAAATAAAACTTAAACATGCACAAATATGCAAATAATTAAATAAAAATCCTACAAAATAACAAATAATTAAAGAAAAAATCTAATTTTTGGGAATTCTATAGGAGTAAATCATGTGAGGCAAAAATCACGTGCTCACACTAAGTACTTGCTGATTTGATAAAGAATAAATAAGGATTAAACAATTTATTTGATTACTATATATTGTGTATCCTTTGATTTCGTATAGATGTTGTTATATTTCTGCATACTATATTAAAAAATAAAATAAAAAGTAAGATTTATTAAAATAATATAATATATTAGATCATAATTTTATAAGATTAATATTATGTCAAAAATATCACGACCCAAAATCTTATAAGGATCGTGATGGCGCCGGACACCGTTGTCAGGCAAGCCAACCAAAATACTTAATTAAATTCTCGTTTTAAATATTTTCAAAATCACTTCTTTAATACGGTTAGACAACACGTAGTAAATTTCACTAAATAAGAAATGAAATATTTAACAACTTTTAAAATTTTAAATAAACCCATAGACATCCCCAGAATCTGGTGTCACTAGTGCATGAGCTATTTCGATGAAATAATACAATACATAAACTGGACAGAAAGTAAATACAATACACTGAAAGAGACTAAACTAGTTGTGGGTCACCTCGAGTAATGCAGCTCACCTAGTCCTTGTATCATCCATGCTGCTACGTCCAATAGGCCACTAGAAGTACATGTGCATGTACAACAAAAGTGCACAGCAAGTGTAGCATGAATAGGAAAATAATGTGTACTCAGTAAGTATCCCGTCTAATCTCGAAGTAGAGACGAGAGGTCAACTTCGACACTTACAGTGGTCCAATAATGTGATATTAAATCGTGAATTTTTATAAACGTGATTGTAATTCAATGGAATGAAGCAAATCAACAATTCTTTCTTTGTCACGACCCAAAATCCACTGAGGGTTGTGGTGGCGACGGAACAGCTCTCAGGCAAGCCAACCAAAATACTTAATGAAATTCCAATTTTTGTATTGTCTAAAATCATTTTTCTTTATATATTAAATAACAAATAATAAAATTTACAGAAACAACCGCAAAATCTTTAACAAAACTTAATATTTAATAATCCAAAAATCCTCCCAGAATCCGGTGTCACAAGTGCATGAGCGATTTCTAAGAAATAATGCAATACTCCGGAATACAATATTGGACAGAAATAAATATAGAAAACTGAAAGAGACTTTGTTGGCTGCGAATCGCCTCGCGAAGTGCAACTCACCTAAGTCTATGTATCATCCGTGCTGCTACTCCCAGTAGGCCACTAGAGATGCATATGCTTGTGCAACAAAAATGCACAGAAGTGTAGTATGAGTACAAAAACAACATGTACCCAATGAGTATCCCGTCTAATCTCAAAGAAGTAGAGACGAGATGGTCGACTTCGACACTTACTAATGGTCCAATGAGGGTATATCCATAATATATTAAATCGTGAATTTTTATAAATATGATTATAATTCAATGGGTTGAAGCAAATAAATAATTCTTTGTTTTATAGGAAATCATTATTTGTCATCATTTATACATATATTATTAAGCCAGAAAGAGGCAGCAACAACTTCAATAAGTTTCAGGGCAAGCAATACAAGCATGCGCTAATCATGCCGAGGTCGATGGCCCGCTCCAATAGAAATGTAAAGTGTGCACTGCCGAGGGTCGAATGGCGCGAACCATAGATGCATCTATTTAATCTGCCGACGCGTTCGGCCCACTCCAAAATTAAACACACATAGACAGTCAATCAAGAGTCCACACGGAGCAATTATCCAAAGAAAGTCAATCCTCTTTTAACCATTTAAGAAAAATAAAGTTTAATCCTTTTAGAAATTTATTTACTAATTCAATATGATTTAAGCAATTCAAGTTGTCAATAAGTTTACGATTAATCCAAGTACAGCATGCTTTTGGGTCCTAAACTACCCGGACAATAGCATAATAGTAGCTACGCACGGACTCTCGTCACCTCGTGCGCACGTAGCCCCCACAAATAGGAGCACATAACCAATTATTTTTACCTATAGGGACAATTCCCTCTTACAAGGTTAGAAGGGAGACTCACCTCGCTCTGAAGATCCATAACCGGCATGCCACACTCTTCCGAAGACTCGAATCAATGCAAAATGCTCCAAAACTAGCCAATAATTATGCAAATCCATTAATATATGCTAAGGTACTCATTATAATCCAATTTATATCAATTCCTAACTCCGATTGAAAAGTTGACAAAAATGCCCTCGGGCACACGTGCCCGGAATCCGAAATTTTTCGAAGATAAAGATTACCCACGGCCTCACGAACTCAAATATATGGATTTCTCTAAATTCCATACCCAAAATCATGGTCAAAATCCAAGAATACTAGTTTTCTAGGTTTTCCCTCAAACCTCAAGTTTTCTACAGATTTCCAAGTCTAAATCCATATATAAACCTTGTATTTACTCAAAAATAATAGAAATCACTTACCTCATGCTTGGTGATAAAAATGACACTTCAAAGTTGCTCCAAAATCGGCTCACATGGAAGAAATGAAGTGAAAATGAGCCAAACTTTGATTTTTAAAGAAACCTCTCTGCCTCCAGCAGTTTCCGTATCTGCGGAAATTCGACCGCATCTGCGGTCCCGCATCTATGGAAAATTTCCGTATATGCGGTTATGACAGCAACCAGCACTTTTCTCGTCACAAAAATGAGCATAACTCCCTCATACAATGTCTAAATTCGATGATTCTTTTTGCTATGGCTCCAAAATTACGATACAGATCTAATGGCTCAATAAAAACTTAATTTGGAGCTCATTTTCTTAATATGGAACCCCTTTATGTCCAAGAAACGACGTTGAAACATCAAATAAGAGCGCGATACAACCTGAAACACACCCGAGGCCCCAGGGACCCCGACCAATCACACCAACCAGTCCCAAAACACATTAAGGACTTGCTCGAGGTCTCAAATCACATCAAACAACGCTAAAATCATGAATCAACCCCCAATCCAAGCTTTATGAACTTTAGAACTTCCAACTTCTACTTTCGATGCTTAAACCTATCAAATCACGTTCGATTGACCTCAAATTTTGCACACAAGTCATATTCGACATTGCGGACCTACACCAACTTTTAGAATCGGATTCCGACCCCGATATCAAAAATTCCACTTCCGGTCAAACTTCTCAAAAACCTTCAAATTCCTATCTTTAGCCAAATGGCTCCAAAAATGACCTACGGACCTCCGAATTCACTTCCGATCGCGCTCCCAACTCCAGAATCACCATACGGAGCTGCTCCCAAACTCGGAATCCCAAACGGACATCAATATCACTGAAATGCACTTCAACTCAAACTTATGAAATTTCTTTCAAAATGCTACTTTCCACAATAGGCGCCAAAATGCTCCCGGGTCATCCAAAACCTGATCTGGGCATACGCCCAAGTCTGAAATCATCATACGAACATGCTGGAACCTTCAGATCCCGATTCCGAGGTCATTTACTCAAAATTCCAATCCTGGTTAATTCTTTCAACTTTAAGCTTCCGAAATGAGAATTCTCTTTCCAAATCAACTCTAAACTTCCCGAAACTTAGTTCCGACCACGCGTACAAGTCATAATACCTGAAATGAAGTTGTTCATGGCCTCAGACCGCTGAACGACATGCTAGAGCTCAAAATGACCAGTCGGGTCGTTACATTCTCTCCCACTTGAACATACGTTCGTCCTCGTACGTGCTGAGAACTACACTAAAGTAGTCTGAAATCACTGTTTAACTTCTCATGCACCTTGCCGTTCTACCACAACTCAGTTGAGCACATCAGCTCGATCAATTTTGAAGATATTCCCTTTTATTCAAGCAAATAAGCCTTATAGCCCAATTCCAACATCCGAAATTCTATGCCCGACCTGTTTCCAACATAAGAACACTATATCAATCACTACACGTTTTACCCAAACATGGCCGCATAACTTTGTTGAATTCACACCTAGCATCACTTTACTCACCAGACCACAATAACATTTTCTGATCAACTTAGTCAAAATTCCACGAATATGATGCTCGCATTGCACCCCATGACATACACAGGTCTTACTCTAACTCTTACAATGCCGCCACAACGGAAGAGATGTGCAAAAATTCATAATCAACTGCCGAGTCAACCAATCATTGAGTATATACTTTTGACAAGAAACATTACCCCATTCTGAACCAAATAATGATATTTGCTCCTTAATATATTTCACGTAATCAGATTGCACTGATCCTAAATCCAACAATCTCTTCTCACCCAGTACGAACTGCTCAGGCAATAAGCCACCCCGACATAACCAAAAGTCTCATATGATGCCACAATGTGCCAATAGACTACCAATTAGAATGCGATACAAAAAAGGAAAATGAACTCTGAAAGGAATTTCAATTACCCCGCTCGGGAATCATACATGTGACGTGGGCGCACAGCTAATATGAGCTTCCTTCAAAAAATAGGAAACAGAACACAATAAACAGATATGGGGAACAGTACTAAACATCACACTGTTGTGGCGCGCAACCCAATCCAAGAAATCATAACCATGGCGGCGTACCACCCGATCCACACATGGAACTCACATAAGGAGGTGTAATTTCAATTTACCAATTCGACAGGATTTAAGCAATTCACCTGTAAAGAACATTATAATTATTCCAAGTACAGCATGTTTTTGGGTCCTAGATTACCCGGACAATAACATAATAGTAGCTACGCATGGACTCTCATCACCTCGTGCGTATATAGCCCCTCACAAATAGGAGAACATAACCAATTAACTCACATCTGCGGACAATTCCCTCTTACAAGATTAGAAAGGAGACTCACTTCGCTTCGAAGTTCCATATCCGGCTTCCAAGCCCTTCAGACGACTCAAATTGATTCGCAACGCTCCAAAACTAGCCAACAAATGAGAAAATCCATAAATATAGGCTCTAATACTCACAACAATTCAATTTAGATAAATTCCTAACTTTGCTTGAAAAGTTGACAAAATCTCCCTCGGACCCACGTGCCCGGATTCCAAAAGAACTCACAAAATTTGATAACCCATTCCGATACGAGTTCAACCATACCAATTTTATTGAATTCCGATAACGAATCGACCTCCAAATCTAGAATTTTCATTTTTGAAAAGTTTACAAATTTTCTCCAATTTCTTCCATTTGATTCACTAATACTTGATGAAAATAACCATGAAATCATTAAATATAATCACTTTTGGATATAGAACACTTACCTCAATCCATATGGTGAAAATCGCCTCAAAAGTCGCTTTAATTCGAGCTCCATAGCTCCAAAAATTAGTAAAAATCTCGGACTGCTCAATTTATACGCTGTCCAGCATTTTCGCACCAACGGTTACTGTTCACGCAGGTGCGGTTACTGTTCATGCATCTACGGTTACTGTTCACGCAGGTGCGGTACTGTTCACGCAACTGCGAAAAACACACCAATTGCCCAGCAATTTCAGCAGCTTTTAATTTCACTGAAAATGCTCTAACTCTCTCATACGAACTCGGAATTAGACGATTCTTGTTCCTATGAGTCAAAAATAATAATACGAACATAGCCCTTCAATTGAAACTCAATTCGGAGCTCATTTGCTTAGTGCAATACTCATTTCACTCGTTAAACAATTAACTCATATTTCGCGACAAAAATCCAATCGCGGCTTGATGAAATTAGACCAAACTTTTCATATCACTCCTATAATTCATTATCAAAATTTCGGAAGTCTCGTAATCAAATTTTGATCTCTAGAACTAAAAATTGACCTTTGAATCATTACATGCTTATGCTCAAAATGGCAAAAATCTTCCAAAAACTCTTATGAAACTTATCCGAGACTCGTGGGACCCCTACCAAACATGATAACAAACCCCATAACATCATTCAAACTTGTTCTAACCTTTGGCATGCTTAAAACATCATCAAGACATCGAATCACCCTCGGATTCAAGCCTAAGAATTCCAAAACTTTCGAATTCCGAATTTGATCAAAAAGTCTATCAAACCTCGTCCGAATTACCTGAAATTTTGCACACACATCATATTCGACATTACGAACATGCTCCAACTTTCAGAATTGGAATCCGACTCCGATATCAAAATGTCAAACTCTCGATCAAACTTCTCAAAAACCTTTAAATTTCTATCTTTAGCCAAATGACTTCAAAATGACCTACGGACCTTCGAATTCACTTTCGATCGCGCTCCCAACTCTAGAATCACCATACAGAGCTATTACCAAACTAAGAATCCCAAACGGACATCAATATCAGTGAAATGACTTCAACCCATACTTATGAAATCCCTCAAAAATGCTAACTTCCACAATAGGCGCCAAAACATTCCCAGGTTTTCCGAAAGTCGATCCAGACATATGCCCAAGTCCGAAATCACCATATGAACCTGCTGGAACCTTCAGATCCCGATTCTGAGGTAGTTTACTCTGAAATCCAATCTTAGTCGATTCTTCCAACTTAAGGCTTCTGAAATGAGAATTTTTTCTTTCCAATTTGACTCCGAACTTCCTGGAATTCAACTCCGACCATGCCTACGAGTCATAACACCTGAAATGAAGCTGCTCATGACTTCAAACCGCTGAACGATGCGCTAGAGCTCAAAACGACCATTTGGGTCGTTACATTCTCTCCCACTCAAACACACGTTCATCCTCGAACGTGCTAAGAATTGTGCTGGAGTTGTCCGAAATCACTATTAAATACCTCGAGCCCCTACTCGTACTACCACAACTCAGCTGGGTACAATAGCATGATCAGTCTGAAGATATCCTTTTTCACTTAAACAAATAAGCCTTAGATCCCAATTCCAACATCCAAAATTCTCTGACAGGCCTGTTCTAACATACGCTCACCGAATCAATAACTACACACAACACAAAAACATGACTGTATACCTTAGCTGAATTCACAACTTGCACCACTTTACTCATAGGACCAATATAACATTCTCTGATCAAATTAATCGAAATTCCACGAATCTGATGCTCTCATTGAACCTCATGACCTACATAGGTCTTTCTCTAACTCTTACAATACCGCCACGATGGAAGAGATGTGTAGAAATTTATAACCAACTACCGAATCAACAAATCATTGGGTCTATACTCCTGACAAGAACCATCAACGTATTCTGAACCAAGTAATGGTCTTAGCTTATTAATATACTTCATATAATCAGATTGCACTGACCCTAAATCCAATTATCTCGTCTCACCCAGTACAACCTCAGGCAACAAGACACCCTAGATATGACCAAAACACTCATATGATGCCACGATGTGCCAATAGCCTGCCAATACGAACGCGATACAAAAGAATAACGAACTCTGGAAGGGACTACTCAACTCGTGCAACTAATATGAACTTTCCTCAGAAAATGGGAAACAAACACACATAAGATGAAGTATGAAAATTGTATTCAACATCAGACTATTGCGGCGCGCAACCCGATCCAAAAAACATACCCATGGCAGCGTGCCACCTGATCCACACATAAAATTAACCTGAGGAGATGCACATCGAGCTAAATTGCTCATTACAACAAAATGTCGAATATGGGTCACAAGAACGCTAAGTGCATAATACCATCCCTGAGGGGACATATAGCGCTATGAGCTACAAAACTCAAGCACAACTGAGGTGCGATATACGATCTGAATCTCAGGAGCCATTTTGCTCATATAACATCATCTCTACACGGAACCTCAACGCATAAGCAATTCACCAAGCCATCTCACAACTCACACGACACGATATATCATTGCATGAAATAACTGACAACGAAATAACACCCTGACTACTCTTCCATAACGAGCGCAATACTGAAATGAACACATCTAGCCTGATATAGAGCCCATATTGACATTTGAATCCATCCACAGGCCTCAAGCTGATTCTAATCGCACTAAACTAGGCTAATAACCTTTCAAAGGTCCATAATAACTCCACTTTTTTTCTCATAACACATAAGAACAACCATCATACCCAGAGTAATGATCCACAGTACACAACCCAATACATCAAGTTCCCTCCAAGCATCAATTCCCAAATCAACGATATCACCACAATCTTCATACTTTGTTTAACTCTTCAACCAATCCAGTGACCACATGCCACACTTATACAACCTTCCCGTGGGGCACGCCCCTACAACTTTCCGTGACAGATAACATGTCTGTACATCCAAACCACCGGCCGCACTAATGCTAAAAAGTGATCAAGAATCCTTAGCCAGGATGCAAAGCCTTTTTCACAAAACACCGATCTCAGGTGACTCTGAAGACAATACCCACTTACTTTAAATATTGAAACCCCTTTCCTGCTCATCCGAGCACGTGGCTTCCTTGTCAACACCAAACTGCAACCTTGATCCTCACTTCAAATTCCATACCACTCACTGCACCCATCATGCCAATATACGATAGAATACGATTTTCGTTATAACTCCGGAACCACTAATAGATTAACACTTCATCATATAAAAACCTTTTACTTAACTCACTTCAAGAGAACTATAGAAACACACATGTGACCATAGAATATGCAAATCTCCAAGTAGTGGTCTAAACCACTATAACCCTTCTGGGATTTGCGTACATGTAACAGGCAACAACAGTAGAATACTTCTGAATAACATCAATTACGGCAACCGACAAGCCTCACACGTACCATCACAAATCACTTGCATAACTTGATCACGCTGAAGGAACTGATCACTACCACCCATATGCCCATTCTAATAATCCCTCTACGAATCTCAAGCCTTTTCTCATTTTTCCTCCCAAATGCTACACTGCAAGCTAAAACATCATAGAACATTCTGGGCTGTTAGCGGAAACGTAAAAAAAGAACATAATATTTAACGTGGTTCAGATCAAAATAATCCTACGTCAATCAGAGAACAATTGTCTTTCTATTATTAACAAAGGAAGGGGAGATTTCCCAAATTACACTTAAGAGAATTTCTCTCTAAACTATACTCACTACAATGTATTGTATTATTTTTGGGATGATCTCTATAAATGAAAGAGTGCATTTATTTATAGAGGTAAAGACCTCCTCTTGATGTCATTGGTGACATCAAACTACCTCCTCTTGATGTCATGGGTGACATCAAAGGAGGAAGCTTCCTCCTAGCATCCACACCAACGCTTTCCACCAAATCTTCCAATTGGCATGCTATTGTTGGCTAAACATAAACCAACATTTTCAATCTCCACCTTGGTTTACATTTCGAGCGTGCATGTGAACAACTCTGGTCAAAACTTCTAAGCTTACTAGGCAACCTCGTTGTAAGAAGCAAGAAGAATCAAACCATTGTTGAACATATCACCTCCACCTAACAATTGTTCTCTTTGTAGTTGCATAAGTTGATGAACACCCCCGCCAATTCCTTGTAGTGTGCAAACTTAACGAGCAGGACTATCTTGGTCAACATGTCTGCAGCATTATCATCTGTGATAACCTTCACGACCTTAATAGTTCCCTCTTCAAAAACATCTCGAATAAAATGAAATCTAACATCATTATGTTTAGTTCGCTCATGAAATCTCTGATTTTTCATTAGATGAATAGCACTCTGACTAGCACATCTAAGAGTTGATTCCAGCTGAACAAAACTCCATTCCGCTACTAAACCTTTCAACCGGATAGCTTCCGTCATCGCCTCCACTGCTGCCATGTATTCTGCTTCTGTCGTAGACAAAGTGACAATCGACTGCAGAGTAGACTTCCAACTAACGGCACTGCCAACGAGGGTAAAGATGTAACCAGTTGTCGACCTTCTTCTGTCAAGATCTCCTGCATAGTCAGAATATACATAATCGAGAATTAAAATACCTCCACCACTTTTTTGAAAGGTCAGACCAACACCAGAAGCTCCCTTGAGATATATCAATATCTACTTGATAGCTTCACAATGCCTCTTTCCTGGGCTGGACATGTATCTACTTATCACACTTATAGATTGAGCAATATCTAGACGTGTGCATACCATAGCATACATAATGCTACCAACTGCACTGGCATAAGGAATCTTTGACATATGCTACACCTCATCCTCAGAAAGAGGCATTTGTAACTCTGAAAGTTTAAAATGAGGAGCTAATGGTGTACTTACAGGCTTGCACGTATGCATATTGAATCTCTCTAGAATCCTTTCAATATATCTCTTCTGAGAAAGATGTACAACAGCGTCTTCTCTTGAAATCTCCATACCAAGGATTTTCTTTGTAGCTCCTAAATCCTTCATGTCAAATTCCTTACTCAACAGTTTCTTCAAAGCATTTATCTCTGTAATGTTGTTAGCAGCAATAAGCATATCATCAACATACAACAGTAAATAAATCATTGAGTTACCAGATATCTTCTTGTGATACACACAGCTATCAAATGTACTCCTTGAGAATTCATGTGTAGGCATGAATGCATCAAACCTGTTGTACCACTGTCTAGGGGATTGCTTCAAACCATACAAAGACTTCTTTAGTTGGCATACGTGATCTTCTTTCCCCTCAGCTAGGAAACCTTTAGGCTGATCCATATAGATTGTCTCTTCTAGATCACCTAGTAAGAAAGTAATTTTGACATCAAGCTGTTGAAGCTCAAAGTCAAATTGTGCAACCAATGCTAGTAGCACGCGAATTGAGTTATGCTTCACGACTGAAGAGAAAATATCATTGTAGTCAATTCCCTCCTTCTGACTGAAACCTTTTGCAACCAATCTTGCCTTGAACCTAGCATCTTCCACTTCAGGAATTCCCTCTTTCTTTCTGTAGATCCACTTGTATCCAACTATCCTCTTCCCCTTTTGTCTTTTCACTAAGACCCATGTATGATTCTTGTGAAGAGACTCCATCTTTTCAGTCATGGCTAAGCGCCATTGTGCAGCATCCTTGCAAGAAGTTGCTTCAATATACGAGGAGGGCTCCAGATCCTTAATCTTTTCTTGTGCAGCTACGAATGCATATGCAATCAAGTTTGCTTGATTTATAAGGCCTTCCGGTTCTCGTGTCTTCCTCTTCTCCCTCCCCTTCGCACGCAATTGTGTATGGTTCATTGACAGCAAGTTCTTCAAGGTCTACATCTTCTAACTCATCTTTAACCTGAGTCTCTTGATCCTTTTCCTTGGCAAGCTCCACCTACTCATTGTTCTTGTTTCCTGAAAACTCCACGGAAATTTTACAGGGATCAAGTATAGAAGATTCATCGAAGGTGACATCTCTGCTAACTATAAATTTGAGTAAAGACAAACACCAAAGTTTGTACCCTTTTACTCCATCCACATACCCTACGAATATGGACTTCTTAGCACTTGGTTCAAGCTTTCCTTCATTAATGTGATAATTAGCTGGACACCCAAATACTCGTAAGTATGAATAGTTTGAGGGTTCACCTGACAATACCTCATTCAGAGTCTTAAAGTCAATTGTCGATGCTGGAGATCGATTGACAATATGAGCAGCAGTGTGAACTGCTTCAGCCCAAAATACTTTGGACATTCTTCTATGAGCATACAACGAGCCTTTTTAAGAAGAGTTCTGTTCATTCTCTCGGCAACTCCATTCTGCTGTGGGGTATGCCTGACAGTCCTGTGTCTTGAGATCCCATAAACCTTGCATAATTCATTAAACTCTTCATTGTAAAACTCCAAGCCATTGTTTGTGCCAAGATACTTGATTTTCCGTTCCATTTGATTTTCAACCAAAATCTTCCACTCTTTAAATGCTTCAAAAGCATCACTTTTTGCCTTCAAAAAATACACCCAAACCTTTTGTGAGAAATCATCAATAAAAGTGAGAAGATACCTCTTTCCGCCCTTCGATCGAAGTTTAGAGGGACCCCATAAATCTGAATGGATGTAGTCTAGCACTCCTCTTGTCTTGTTTTTGCCAGTGTTGAAGCTGACCTTCTTCTGCTTCCCTAGATTGCAGTGCTCACAGAAGCCAAGTGTGCTGATCTTCTCACCTTCCAAAAGGTTACGATTGCTCAATATCTCCAGTCCACATGCGCTCATATGACCCAGTATCATGTGCCATAGTCTTGCCTTGTCATCATTAGATAACTGCATTGTAGATGCATTTGCGGAACCAACAATGGTGCTTTCGGCCAATGTGTAAAAGCCGTTCTCCAGCTTGCCTTTCAGCATGACTAAAGAACCTTTAGTCACCTTCATAGTTTCTGCTTCGCTCATGTACCTGTAGCCTTGTTCATCCAGAGTACCCAAGGAGATCAAATTCTTCTTCAGATCAGGAACATGACGGACTTGTGTAATAGTCCTCACGACTCCATCATGGCAGCAAACTCAAACTAAGCCAATGCCAACTATTGCACAAGTTGTATTATTGCCCATTACTACGGTTCCTCCACTTTTCTCATAGCTACTAAACCAGTCTTTTCGGAACGTCACATGCAGAGTACAAGCAGAATCTAACACCCATTTGTTTCTATAATTACTATTATTACACGATGTTGTTAGTACATAATCATTATCAATAGCATGTACATGTTCAACTGTAGATGCACTCGCCTTTTCCTTGGACTTTGACATTGGGCAATCTCGTTCAAAGTGCCCCTTCTTGCCACAACCCCAACACTCTGTATTCTTCTTGTTCACATAAGACTTTGATCTGTACTTTGATTTGCTCTTTCCCTGTTGGCTAGTCCAGCCTCTCACAAAGAGCCCACTTTCCTGGTCATCTCTATCTCCTTCAATATGCCTTCACTAGAGTTAAGTGCCTGATGCACTTGCTCAAGCTTGATAGGCTCCTTTCTATACATCATTGAATTCTCAATATCGTGATATCCCGAAGTCAATAAAAATAGCAAAGAACATGCAAGCGTCTCCTTCTCCCTTTTAATTTCTGCAATCTGTAAGTCCATGACAAGTTTATTGAACGCATCTAAATGATCTTGTAATGAAGTACCTGACCCCATCTTAAATGTGTGAAGATGTCATTGTAACAACATCCTTGTTGTCACTGATCGATCTTGGTATAGCCCTTCTAGCTTTTCCCATAACTGTTTGGCCATCTCTTCGGTACTTGTACTCACTTCACAAAGCACATTAGTTGCAAGGGATAGTTGGATTGTACCCAATGCATCCCCTTCAATCTTCTCCTTGTCGAGAGCTGATATGTTCGTATGATACTTTCCGTCAATAGCATGGATTGAACCTTCTCTCCGCAGTAACGCCATCATCTGGATCTTCCAGATATTGAAGTTGTTGCATCCACTAAATATATCGATTTCAAACTTCATGGAACTCATCTTTGCTTGTTCTTCCTCCTTGGATCGTTAAGGAATCATGTATCTTTGATACCAATTGTTAGCGGAAATATAAAAGAAAGAACACAAGATTTAACGTGGTTCGGATCAAAATAATCCTACGTCCACCAGAGAACAATTTCCTTTCTATTATTAATAAAGGAAGGGGAGATTTCACAGTTAAACTTAAGAGAATTTCTCTCTTAACTCTCTACTCACTATAATGTATTGTATTATTTTTGGGATGATCTCTATAAATGAAGGAGTGCATCTATTTATAGAGGTAAAGACCTCCTCTTGATGTCATTGGTGACATCAAACTACCTCATCTTGATGTCATGGGTGACATCAAAGGAGGAAGCTTCCTCTTAGCATCCACACCAACTCTTTCCACCAACTCTTCCAATAGGCATGCCATTATTGACTAAACATAAACCAACATTTTCATGGGCCTCTTCTCATGAGCTGCTATAAAAGCTTGATTCCTAATCGTACCTATAGGCGCGAAATCATTAGGCACAACACCTTACCCTTTTGAATTCACTAGGACTATTGTTGAGAGTCACCCACTCTGGCTTGGTCCCAAATATAATCAACTCCTAGGCTCCGCTGGCATAGGAACACCCATCTCAATGAAGCACATGACTGGATCACTTCCCTTGTAAACCACCTCTGTACGAAGCATAAATCCAGAATCTTCCCAAAGCATGAACATGAGCCAGTAAGGCCAACTATAACACATCTTTGCTAGTTCCTTTGTTTATATACCACTCACGTTCTTTTCCCTTAGCCGAAATAACTTACCAATAGAGCAATAACCCAAAACCTCACAATAAGATAACCATACAACACAATCGTAGGCGGCGGGACTCCCCAACTTAGCTTGAAGCCACCATTACACAAATCTAGGACCCACCAAGATATTGGTTTTTCATTGTTGGCATGCTCTTGCATAACCAGCCGCAAAATCCTTCGAAATCTTTCTGTAAAACCCTTTACGGATACTCTAAATCAATAACCACATTCACATGACCGATCTCTTCACCATATGGCTAGTAGAATTCTTCACAGAAGCTTCACCAACCACGCGACCGCTAACCTGCTCACAGGGAATAACCCCTTTTGGAAATTACTCTCCGACATCTTCAAACGTCGCTGCACGGGGAACAATCACTACGACATCAATAACCCCTCCTGAGCCAGTGCTCCTTCACCAACTGCACAAGTCCATTCACTCTTCTTGGACATCCACTAGATGTACGATAATGTCCTCTAATTCAAAGTTATGTTGTACCCTCATTCATATCAAGCAGCTCCTTTCCATCATATTAAGTCTCCCGCCGTAAAATAGTTGATATTTCAAATTAAGTCTGTAGACCTAGCAACTAAATCCACATACTGCTCTGCCACTCTCCCACCTTGGGCAGACTCACTTCTTTAAGAAACTACTCTACCTTCACTTCTTACACCAGGCCTTCTGGAATTTTAACCACTGCATGACACTCCCTACATGTCCTTCCTCATCCTTTGCTACTCAGCTAATACCTTAGATCGAAATTTATCTCGGTAGCGTTTGAACCGTCACTTAGTCTTCCTAAGTCTGAACTCATACCACAACATGAAATTTACTTCACTCCTACTAGGAAACATGCAAATATTCTTCACAGGCCCATAACTCAGGGCTATACCTCGAATCAATATAGAATTCAAGCACCTAATAGTTCTTCTATCTTCCAGCAGACCCTTCTCGTCACTTCCAAATCATATGAATACATCTCGCAGTAACATCACACTCATCACGTAACTATCCAGTCATTACTTCCCTTAATAGGGACACACCAGCACATATAGATCCAGAAACACGCACTCACACAATCAAAGGCTCAGGGCTCAAGCTATAGGTAAAAATTTGGCCTCAAGTCTTCCAGATTGGCCTAACATCAACGCACAGAGATCACATCTCGCCCCTCGATCAGGGAATCACAAGCCATCGATGCACATCTGATACTGTGCTCATGCGTGCACACGAACACGTGGAAGGAATTCAAAGAGTTACATTTTCAAGCTGAACAAGGACGCACGATAAGAAATCAAGAATGTGAAGTTTTTCCTAAAGGTTCTGCGGCCTCCCGAGGATAAGTAAAACGTCTCCCTACCGATCCACAAGACTCTACTAAACCTGCTCATGACTCGTGAGACCTATGTAACCTAGGCTCTGATGCCATGTTGTCACGACCCAAAATCTACTAAGGATCATGATGGAGCCGAACACCGCTTTCATGCAAGCCAACCAAAATATTCAATTAAATTTTCATTTTAAATATTTCAAATATCACTTCTTTAATACGGTTAGACAATACGTAGTAAATTTCACTAAATAAGAAATGAAACATTTAGCGACGTTTAAAATTCTGAATAAACCCATAGACATCCCTCACTAGTGCATGAGCAATTTCTAAGAAACAATAAAATACAATATCCGTCCGGAATACAAATTGGACAGAAAGTAAATACAATACACTGGGTCGCCTCGAGTAATGCAGCTCACCTAGTCTCCGTATCATCCATGCTGCTACGCCTAGTAGGCCACTAGAAGTACATGTGCCTGTGCAACAAAAATGCACAGCAAGTGTAGCATGAGTACGAAAATAACATGTACTTAGTAAGTATCTCGTCTAATCTCGAAGAAGTAGAGACGATAGGTCGACTTCGACACTTAGTACTGGTCAATTAATGTAATATCAATAGTACATTAAATCATGGATTTTTATAAATGTGATTGTAATTCAATGGAAAGAAGCAAATAAACAATTCTTTCTTTTTATAGGAAATTCCCAATTTCTTTAAATCCTTTATACAAATATTCTCAAGCCAGGAAGAGGCAATAATGACTTTAACAAGTTCAAGGCAGCAATACAAGCATGTGCAAATCATGCCAAGGTTGTACGGCCCGATCCAACAATATTTAAATTGTACACTGCTAGAGGTTCGAATGGCACAAACCATAGATGCATCTGTTACCCCGCTCGTGAATCATACATGTGACGCAAGTACACATAGAAATACATGTTCAAACAGCCAATTAAGAATTTATCGGGGCACATTTATCCAAATAAAAGCCAATTCTCTTTTAACGATTTAAGAAAATAAAGTTTAATCCTTTTAGAAATTCATTTACCAATTCGACAGGATTTAAGCAATTCAACTGTAAACGACATTACAATTATTCCAAGTACAGCATGTTTTTGGGTCCTATACTACCCGAACAATAACATAATAGTAGCTACGCATGGATTCTCGTCACCTCGTGTGTACGTAACCTCCACAAATAGGAGCACATAACCAATTAACTCACCTATGGGGACAATTCCCTCTTACAAGGTTAGAAAGGAGACTCACCTCGCTCCGAAGTTCCATAACTGGCTTCCAAGCCCTACCGAATACTCAAATCGATTCGCAACGCTCCAAAACTAGCCAACAAATGAGAAAATCCATAAATATATGCTATAATACTCACAACAATTCAATTTAGATAAATTCCTAACTCCGCTCGAAAAGTTAACAAAATCGCCTCGTGCCCACGTTCTCGGATTCCAAAAAAACTCACAAAACCTAACAACCTATTCCGATACAAACTCAACCATACCAATTTTATCAAATTCTGATAACAAATCGAACTCCAAATTTAGATTTTTTGTTTTTGAAAAGTTTACGAGTTTTCTCCAATTTCTTCCATTTGATTCACTAATATTTGATGAAAATAACCATGGAATCATTAAATATAATCACTTTTGGATATAGAATACTTACCTCAATCCATATGGTAAAAATCGCCTCAAAAATCGCTTTAATCCGAGCTCCATACCTCCAAAAATGAGTAAAAATCTCGGAGTGCTCAATTTATACACTTTCCAGCATTTTCGCACCTGCGGTTACTGTTCACGCAGGTGCGGTTACTGTTTATGCACCTGCGGGTACTGTTCACGCATCTGCGATTACTTTCACGTAGGTGCGGTACTGTTCACGCACCTACGACAAACACAGCAATTGCCCAGAAATTTCAGCAACTTTTAATTTTACTAAAAATGCTCTAACCCCCTCATACGAACTCGGAATTCGACGATTCTTGTTCCTATGAGTCAAAAATAATAATACGAACGTAGACCTTCAATCTAAACTCAATTAAAAGCTCATTTGCTCGGTGTGATACCCATTTTGCTTGTTAAACAATTAACGTATGTTTCGCGTCAAAAACCCAATCGCGACTTGATGAAATTAGACCAAACTTTCCGGATCACTCCTATAATTCATTATCAAAATTTTGGAAGTCTCGTAATCAAATTTCGATCTCTAGAACTAAAACCTTTGGATCATTACATGCTTATGCTCAAAACGACAAAAATCTTCCAAAAACTCTTCCAAAACTTATCTGAGACTCATGGGACCCCGACCAAACATGCCAACAAAACCCATAACATCATTCAAACTTGTTCTAACCTTCGGAATGCTCAAAACAACATCAAGACGTCGAACACCCTTGGATTTAAGCCTAAGAATTCCAAAACTTTCGAATTCCGAATTCGATCAAAAAGTCTATCAAACCTCGTCCGAATGACCTGAAATTTTGCACACACGTCATAATCGATATTACGGACCTGCTCCAACTTTCAAAATTGAAATCTGACCCCGATATCACAAAGTCAAACTCTCGGTCAAACTTCTCAAAAACGTTCAAATTTCTATCTTTAGCCAAATGATTTCAAAATGACCTACGGACCTTTGAATTCACTTTCGATCGCGCTCCCAACTCCAGAATCACCATACGAAGCTATTCCCATATTCGCAATCCCAAAAGGACATCAATATTAGTGAAATAACTTCAACCTAGACTTATGAAATTCCTCAAAAATGCTAACTTCCACAATAGGCGCCAAAACATTCCCGGGTTTTCCGAAACCCGATCCGGAGATATGCCCAAGTCCGAAATTACCATACGAACCTGCTGGAACCTTCTGATCCCGATTCTGAAATCGTTTACTTTGAAATCCAATCTTAGTCGATTATTCCAACTTAAGGCTTATGAAATGAGAATTGTTTCTTTCCATTTCGACTCCGAACTTCTCGGAATTCAACTCCAACCATGCCTACGAGTCATAACACCTAAAATGAAGCTGCTAATGACTTCAAACCAATGAATGATGCCCTAAAGCTTAAAATAATCGTTCGCGTCCTTACATTCTCTCCCACCTACACATACGTTCGTCCTAGAATGTGCTAAGAACTGTGCTGGAGTTGTCCGAAATCACTGTTTAATACCTCGAGCCCCTACCCGTGCTACCATAACTCAACTGGGCACCATAGCTCGATCAATCTGAAGATATCCTTTTTCACTTAAGCAAATAAGCCTTAGAGCCCAATTCCAACATCCGAAATTCTCTGACAGGCCTGTTCTAACATACGCTTACCGAATCAATAACTACACGCAACACAAAACATGATTGTATACCTTAGCTGAATTCACAACTTGCACCACTTTACTCACAGGACCACAATAACATTCTCTGATCAAATTAATCGAAATTCCACGAATCTGATGCTCCCATTGAACCTTATAACCTACATAGTTCTTGCTCTAACTCTTACAATACCGCAACGACAGAGGAGATGTGTAGAAATTCATAACCAACTGCCGAATCAACAAATCATTGGGTCTATACTCCTGACAAGAAACATCACCTCATTCTGAACCAAGTAATGGTCTTAGCTCAATCCTTCATATAATCAGATTGTACTGACCCTAAATCCAATGATCTCGTCTCACCCAGTATAAACTGCTCAAGCAACAAGCCACCCCAGATATGACCAAAAGTCTCATATGATGCCACGATGTGCCAATAGGCTACCAATTCGAACGCGATACAAAAGAAAAATAAACTTTGGAAGGGACTACTCAACTCGCGCAACTAATATGAACTTTCCCCAGAAAATAGGAAACAAACACACATAAGATGAAGTATGAAAACTGTATTCAACATCACACAATTACGGCGCACAACCTGATCCAAAAAACATACCCATGGCAGCGTGCCACCTGATCCACACATAAAATTAACCTGAGGAGATGCACATCGAGCTAAATTGCTCATTACAACAAAATATCGAATATGGGTCACAAGCACGCTAAGTGCATAATACCATCCCTGAGGGGACATATAGCGCTATGATCTACAAAACACAAGCACAACTAAGGTGCGATATACCATCTGAATCTCATGAGCCATTTTGCTCATATAACATCATCTCTACGTGGAACCTCAACACATAAGCAATTAACCAAGCCATCTAACAACTCACACGGCTCAATATATAATTGCATGAAATAACTGACGATGAAATAACACCCTGACTACTCTTCCATAAGGAGCGCATTACTGAAATAAACATATCTAGCCTGATATAGAGCCCATATTGACATTTGAATCCATCCATATGCCTCAAGCTGATTCTGATCTCACTGAACTAGGCTAATAACCTTTCAAAGGTCCATAATAACTCCCTTTTTTTTCTCACAACATATAAGAACAACCATCATACCCGGATTAATCATCCACAGTCCACAACCCAATACATCAAGTGCCCTCTAGGCATCAATTCTCAGGTCAACGATATCACCATAATCTTCATACTTGGTTTAACTCTTCGACCAATCCAGTAACCATATGCCACACTTATACAACCTTCTCGTGGGGCACTCCCCTACAACCTTCCGTGACAAATAACAGGTATGTATATCCAAACCACCGGCCGCACTAACGCTAAAAAGCGATCAAGAATCATTAACCAGGATGCAAAGCCTTTTTCACAAAACATCGATCTCAGGTGACGCTGAAGGCAATACCCGCTGTGAGCACGTGATTTTTTTCCCAAGCAAATTGTTCCAAAATATAGGCAAATGATTTTTGAATTTGTGTGGCAATTTGTTGATAATTGTTTGTTTAATAATAACTCATGAAATAAGTAGAAATACTAGGACTTTTTCTAATTTTTGAAAGGAAAAACAAAACAAAATACCATTTTTG
>MU729809.1:7770-19949 GCA_026770625.1 Nicotiana glauca
ACCCCCCCCCCCAAACCTAATTCATTCTATCAGAGACACTGCGTTTGAACTCTCTTCGTCTCTCAAACCCTCTCTAGCCTCTCCAAAACCCTAATCAATTCATACCTTATTCTACCACGGTTCCACCGGAGTCCATGGCGTTCCAGGCCATGGATGACTTGTGCTCACCCTCTCTCAAAATATTAAACCTAAGTTGCCTGAGGTTTTGGAGCCCGATCTCAATGGCTCTCTTTAGATCTTTCTCATATCTGTATATCTATGGCCTTTCCGGCCATTATTCCGGCGTGTTCAAGCATTATGAGTCTTTTCAACTCAGGATTCGACTTTTCTCAAGACCTTTCTCAATCTAGGGTTTCTTCTACAACTATAAGCCATCTAAGGTTCTGTACTTACTTATTTCTTTTAGATATGTGACATGTTTGAGCGTTATTTGATGTTTTAATGGGTTTTCCCAAATTACCTTTTCAAAATCGTTCAAATTTAATTTTTAGGGTTTTTGAAAAGTTTTCTTCAAATATTTTTTTGATTCTTCCTGTTCTTTCTTTATGTGTGTTTTATGCTCGTATGTTTTCTTCTTATTACACATGAGTTTGCTCTCTTGTTTCTTTTCTATTATGCAAGACTCTTCTATCTTTGGTTGTTAATCTTATGCTGGTACATTAATTTGTGTTGTTTTCCTCACTCATTGCTACATGTTTTTATGGTTGAATACTGGATTTTGGTCGCTTTACTGAGTTCTATTTGTGTTCCTGCTAAGCATATTTTTCTCTACTATTGTTTAAAAACCTCGTATCATCTCTTTCTTCTAAACTTGTTTTAACTCCAAGCTTTCTCAAACATGGTCTCATGACCCTGAATCAGTATTATTTTATTGTGTATGTTTGTCTCTCATAAGTCTTTGAAAGAGATTTCTAAGCCTCTTTTCAATGACCTATTTGCTCATCTTCTATTGTCTGACTTTATTCGAAACCCTAGGTTTTGGGGTTTGTTTGACAAGTGGTACTAGGGTTCCACTTTGGGACCCTAGGCTTTCAGACTCACTGTGAGTCTGTAATTAAACTTGAAATCCCTTTTGCTTGTGACTCTAAGAGTTTCAGTAGTAATCTAACGACTCTTTTTGTTTGATTGGTATGCTTTATATATGAGAAAATTACTCTTTCAAAAAGGTTTTCACCAACTAAGTGATTGATTCTGAAATCCCTTTAATAAGGCTGATGAATTGTCACTGGTTTTCTTCGATTGAACATCCTTTACCTTTCTTGACTTGGTTCATTAAAATTTAACTTGTAATTTTGGCTTCATGACTGTTTGATTGATTTCCTTACCATATTTGGCACAAACCATGTACCATTGATTGTTTTCCTTAAATAACTTCTATGTATTTACCCCTTTTGTGCTACTTTGAAAGGTTTTAATTAGAAATTTCTTTCCTTAACTAATTTCACCCGCTGGAATCAGAATCCCTTAACTAAAGGGAGACTGACTTCAATAATATTTCTTGCCTTTTCTACTTGCTTCTCTACACTATAAAAAGGGATTGCACTTCTGCACTTTAAGAATGAACTTTACATCTACACTCCTATTTGAGTACTTTCGCATCTATACTTCAAGTTCAATACCTCGAACTTCTTACTTTCAATTCAACACTCTGCATTTCTTGAGACCTTTTGGAACTGTTGTGCTTGCAAATTGGCTTTTCAAAGACTACTGTTTTCTTACTTGTTTTCCTTTGAAACTGGTGTGTCTTTTATTTAATTTTATGCCTTACCCCTATGTATTTACTTTACAGTTTCAGCATCCTTGTTTACTTTACTACTTATGTTCAAGGATTTGTGCTAATTATGTTCCTTCCTTGCCTTTTCTATTGTGAATCCCTACCCATATTCCCTTCTATGTGTTTGAGTTAAGGTTCTTGGCCTGGCAGTATCCTAATTACTTCCCAGGCCATAACCTGATCCACAATGGATCCTAACTCCTAAGTCGGCTAACAGGCTAGTCAGGGGTGTGCCAGAATTCCTAATTGTTGGGCATGACCACCAACCTGCCATGGCTCTCCCTGATTCCCCCTCTATGCACTTACACTTATTCTTAGACCCTTAAGTTCTACCCCTCTCTTGTGAGCCTTGCTTTGGGACCTTGAGTTCCCTCTGAACTTGGACATCTGAGGGTTGGCATTTCCACACTGCACTATGATCTTGATTCTGCAATGTGTTTGGGGTGTAAGCATTGCCTGGAGCCCTTTGAGACTCTTGGGAACTTTGACACATCCCAAATATGAGAAAGGCTTTTGGAAATCTAATCCTGGAAGCTGGTTTATCTCATATTTTTGGACTTTGAGTCTGAGTTAGGCTGTTTGGATGTAGCAGGAACTTCTGATGTAATTTTACTTTTCTTTTCTGATTCATTTGGGTCTGTAATATTTTGTAATAACAATTAAGGATGGCTAGTGGAAAGGGATGGGGATGAATGTATGCAAAGGGTAGAAAACTTGCCTATAGGTTATTTATAATTTCCACGTTCTGTATTTTAAAAAATCATGTCTATAAGTCCTGCACTTCTGCAATTTAGAAATTATGCCTATAATTTCTACATATAGAAATCATGATCTTAGGTTTCTGCACATCTTCATCGTAGAAATTATGCCTTAAGTTTTTTTGCATTCTGCATTTTAGAAACTATGTCTATAAGTCCTGCACTTCTGCATTTTAGAAATCATTTCCATAAGTCCTGCACTTTTGCATTTTAGAAATTGTGCCTATAAGTTCTGCATATAGAAATCATGATCTTAGGTTTCTGCACTTCTGCATATACATGTTGTTAGGCAAACAATCATAGGTTTAATAAATAACCAACTTCACTCTAGATACCATGCTTATAGAAATCTTGCATTTATGTAATCGTTTAAAACCAATTACACTTAGAAATCATGCCTATAGGAATAATCAACTGAACCAGCTTCGTCTATTTCATCTACGAGTCTAAAATCAGTCATAAGGTCGTTAAAATCTGCAGATCTTTTATTTATATAACCAGCGACCTTTTCCCTAAAATCAGTACGCTCTATTAGATGTCATGCCTATAGGTCTCACTTAGGCAAACTATTAGGTAATTAATTGCGTCAATTTTGATAAACTGCATCCAGACAAGGCTAATTCGGACTCCTCATCTGAGAAATATGTGATGACTCAGCCTAGCCTACGCTTTTAATTTAATTCAGACCAAACCAGTATTTGAAGTCATGCTATATTTGCTCTTTTAAGTAAGGAGGCATGTGTGAGCCTTAATTGCTATTTGTTTCCCCCTAACTGTTTATGTGTTTTTTTGCTTGTCGCCTAGACTTTTATCCTTTTGAAACTCTGAAAAGCCCCAACTCCCTTCCCTTTAAGACTAATAGTCTCAATGCCTCCAGGACTGATAGGATTGGGACGGGTAATAGCATGTATTAGGTAACGATACTATTTCGCGCTTAATACCTTAACGGGGTGGGAAGGGTAAATATGGATATGATGATCGGTGCGATAATAACTCATGTGGCCCCTCTTTGAGGAGTGATTACTGAGTATTGCATTGACGTGATCTATATTAATTATAAACCTAGGAATCCCTCCCTTTTACTTGATTTCGTCTCTCTTTTAAATTGTCTAAATCTTTCATAAAATTTCTGCCATCTTTACCTTTCCTCAAGTTTTAACTTATTTGCAATGTTGTATGCGAATTCCTCCCATTTGAGCCTTTGATTGCTTACTTGATTATGTGAAGTCACAACTATAACATGACCGAGAACCACACTAGTGGATCTTGAGGGGTACCTAACACCTTCCCCTCGAAATAATTTCTAGCCCTTACTCAAAACTCTGGTTCTTCAAACTCAAACCCTTCTTAGTGTCCTAATGCACTTAATCATTAGGTGGCAACTCTTCAATTCCAAAATCCAACTCCCAAAAGGGAATGAGTTGTCCTCCCAAAATGTCATAAACCCGATTTCTCCTTTCGAAAAAGGAGGCATCTACAGTGAGCGGTGATGAAAAATGATTTTTGGGATTTGAGAGTAAAGAGATTGAAAAGTTTAAATGGAGGGCCTCAGGTCCTATTTATAGAAAAAGGTCCTGGGCCCCAGCTCACTTAACCACCACGGACCGTACAAAATGGCATTGTGGTCCGCATTACTCAGTAACATGAAAGCTTGAGAAGGCAACCACTACGGATCGCACAAAATGCTCTGCGGCCGCAGTGGTCCATCACGGACCGCACAAAATATAATGCTTCCGCGGTGGCAAACTTCAGAGAACCAGTTTCCAACATCAATCATCAGTGAATCGGCACTGATTTTCTGTGCTCATAATAATTCCTTTGAGGCCACACAAAATGTAGTGCGGTCCGCATTGCAAACTTCAGAGAGTGATCAATTTTTTTCTAGTTGGTCCTGCACTGCATCAACAAAATCCTACAATATCTCACAACTAGTCAGTCCAAAAATAAATCCTATACTACAATGAAAATCAAAGAAAAATGAAAAGAAAGACACATAGGTTGCCTCCCAAGAAGTGCCTAATTTTAACGTCGTGGCACAATACAGGTTACCATCAAATCATTTTAGATGAAGAAGTGCCACCACGTGGCTGTCATCAATTTTTCCCAGGTGGTGCTTGTCGACGCCCCCCTTTTCTATAGAGCGAGATCGGGTTTACGACATTCGAGAAGACAACTCTATTCCCGTTTGAGAATTGGGTTTTTGGAATTGAAGAGTCGCCACCTAATGATTAAGTGCATTAGGAGACTAAGGGTTTTGAATTTGAAAACCAGAGTTCGGGTAAGGGCTAGACATTATCTCGAGGGGAAGGTGTTACGCACCCCTCAAGATCCACTAGTGTGGTTCCCAGCCATGCTATGTTGTGACTTTAAACACAACTAACAAGTAGACAAACAAGAATTACAAATACAAAGAGGTATTTTCACATAATGGTTGCATGGGATTAAGGAAGTTAAAGAAACTGAATTTTGATAAAGGAAGCAGTTTTAAAATCTTGAATAAAAGAGTAAAAAGAGAAATTTTTACATAGTTGCTGCAAGTTAAAAGCAGTTTAAAAGCTGAAGTTTGGCAAAAAATAAAATGGACATATAAGGGAAGGGGTCCTAGGTTTATACATAATATGGATTACCTCACACAACACCCGGTAATCGTTTATACATGTGGTGTTATCACGTAGTCATCATATCCATATCTACCCTTTCCCACCCCGTTAAGGTATTAAGCGCGAAATGGTATCGTTACCTATAGCATGCTATTACCCATCCCAATCCTATCTGTCCGGAAGGCATTTGGGACTTCTAGTCCTATTAAGGGAGGAAGCTTGGCTTTTAGAAGTTTAAAAGGATAAAATTCTAGGGCGACAATCAAAACACATAATGCATTAATGGGGGGGATAAAACAATTAAAGGGCCTCCTCAAATCACAGAAATCATGCAGTTTAGTACGTCTTACATATACTGATTAGGTCTGAATTTAACTTAAACGTTAAGCGGACTGGTTCAACCCATATTTTTAGACAAGAAATCTGCATTAGGCTTGTCCGATTGTAACTTATCGAAGATTGATGCAGTTAGTTAACTACCTACTGGTTTGCCTAAGTGATAACCTATAGGCATGTCATCTACTAGTTTTAGAAATAAAGAAGTAAACTGATTACAGAAAGTTGCCAGTTTTAATAGAATGATACAAGTTCTGCAGTTGGTTACTACTGACAGACTAATATTAAAATGAGTGATTCATATTTGGTTGATATTTCCTATAGGCATGCTTTCTAGCGTCGTTAATTTTAAACACTTTTTACAGGCGTAGCAAGAGTGCAGAAATCCTACGAGCATGGTATCTAGGATGCAATTGATTATTATTTGACCTATAACTGTTTGCCTAATGATAGATGCAAAAATGCAGAATCTTAAAGACATGGTCTCTATATGCAGAATTCTTATGAGCAGGATATCTATATGATATACAGAGTTCTTATAAGCATGGTTTCTACATATGAAAGCGCAGAATTCTTATGAACATGATATCTATATATGGAAGTGCATAATTCCTATGAGCATGATTTCTACATATGAAAGTGCAAAATTCTTATGAGCATGATTTCTATAAATAAAAGTGCAGAAATTCCAAGAAAACTGCTATAGGCAGGATATCTACCCTTAAGCATACATAAATAACCCTCCCATTTTTACTAAAACCCCATAAGTTATTACAAATTTATTACAGACCAAATGAATCAAACAGAAAATAAAATTACATTAGAGCTTTTAATTTACATCAAATGAGCCTAATTCAGACCCCAAGGTCTAACAATATGATATAAACCAATTGCCGGGATCAGGTTCCAAAGCCTTTCTCTTAACTAGAATGTGTCAAAGTTCCAAAGAGTTTCAAGAACTCCAAGCAATTCTTACACCTAGATATCATTACAAAACTGAATTAAAGTGCAGTGTGGAAGGGCCAGCCCTCCAATGTCCAAGTTCAGAGGGAATTCAAGGTCCCAAGGCAAGGCTCATTGGAGGGGGCAGATCTTAGAATCTAGGAACAAGTGTAAGTGCAATAGAAGGAATTAAGGGATGCCAAGGTAGGCTGGTGGCCATGCCCAGCAACATAGAATGCTGGCACACCCCCGACCAGCCTACTATCCAAACATTGGAGAGTTAGGACCTATTGAAGGTCAAGCCATAGCCTGGGAAGTAATTAGGATACTGCCAGGCCAAGGTTTTAACTCAGCACATAGAAGGGACTAGGGGTAGGGATTCATATGGAAACAGAAGCAAAGAAGGAAAAATACTTAGCATAAGTTACAGAACATGAATAACAAACCACACAAAAGAATGAAGCTATAGAATAAACACATAGGGATGAGGCATAAATTTAAATAAAAGACATACCAGTTTTAGCAAAAGACAAGCAAAGGGGAGCAGAAGTCTTGCAAAGAAGCCACAGTACAAACAGCAAGAGAGAATACTTTGTGTGTGAGTGTGAGTTCAGAAAAGACTCGAGTGTTGGTTTTCTTTGTGTCAATGAAAAAGCAGGTATTTATAGGGTGAGAAACAGGCATAAAATAAGGTAAGGGCTGTAATTCAGACATAATTAAGGAATATGTGTTCATTAAAAATCAAATTAGTATCAAAGACTTCTTTTAATTAAGGAATTAAATCAAACGAGAGCATGCAAGTGTTAAATAAGGAAAGAAATCACGTAGGGGCTGAACATGTCAAATAAGGAAAATATTTTCAACACAGTACGAGTACATAATAGGTAATAGAGGTTAGGTTCATTAAACTTTAATCAAGTAAAGGTCTGTAAAAATCCTATACTAGTGTAATTAAGGTAATGGGATCAAATCAACTTAAGTAGAAAGGTAGGGTCGAAAGTTCAAAGGAAAGTATTTCAACAAGTCCAAGAAACAAGAGAAATCAATACAATAAGGGAAGATTCAATTACAAGAGTGCAATCAGAATTACACAAAGAGATTTGAAATAAGTCCACAATCAAAGGTTATTTTGAGAGGGAAATTTAACCTATAAAGAGTGCATAAACATTAAGCATGCGAGGCTGGATTTAAGACAAAGAAGAGTGTCATGCAATCAAAAATCAGTGAGTAGAGGACTATAGGAACATGGTAGTGATCTCAGAGAAGAGGGAATATCAGATAGCATGAAAAAGGTCAAGTAAAAAGGTCTTATAGAGTTTAGCAAGAGGTCAGAATCGTATGAAGAAACAAAGTTGACACCAAGATTTTGAAACTCAGTCGAGCAATAGAGGAAACAACTTCAGGAACTCAAATAGGTCCAAAGAGACTAGGGTTTTGAAATCAAACACGTTCAGAGATAAGAAACAAAAAAATCACATAATATGTAGCCTCAAAAACTCGAATGAACCCCAAATTCTAGGGTTTTTACCACAAATCGAATCTAGAGATGAAAACAAGTAAGTCAGGCAAAAATATTAATGGAATAAGTTCAGAGATTTTAACGGAACTGAGACCTTTAACACGTACTTCCTGGTAGAAGAAACTCATGAAAAACATAATAAAAGAATAATCATGCAAAATACAATAGAAGATCTCATAAGGACAAGGTAGAAGAAACACAGTAGAAGAAACACATAAGGATCACAGTAGAAGAAACATACAAGAACCATAGTAGAGCATGTTAAAAATCAAAGGAACCCTAAATCACTAAAGGTGAAAGGTTTATAAACAAAGTTTTTACCTTTTGAGAAAACGTTTGAGTCCTTAAGTAAAAAAATATCTAGGATAGATCTAGAGATATCAGAAGAACCTTGAAAGGTTAGGGTTTCAGAAGAAACCTTGAAGTGAGAAAGGCCTGGAAAACTCGTGGATCTAAGCCGAAGAAGTTAGACTCAGGCTCGAACGACCATGATACGCCGGAGTAAAGTCAGAGACGACCATGGAACCCTAAATCGAAGGAAACCTGGGTAGAGATTTTCAAGGTCAGGACTTGAACCTTCAGAAAATCGATGTATAAGAGCACCAGGAGGTGGGTGTAAGATCCCCACAGCTTTGGTGGCCATAGATTTCGGTGGATCTCCGGTCTGAGACGACAAGAGACGGCTAGGGTTTGAGAACTCTCGAGAGAGTTTTAGAGAGTGGAGGGTTTCAAAGGTGGCGATTGGTGAGAAATGAGGTAGGGTAAAGGGGTCATTTGAATTAAAAAATGAAGGGGCTGAGGGGAGCCGTTGATCTAAAAGATCAACGGCTGGGATTAAATGGGCTAAATAGGGACCGGGTTTGGGTATGATAGGAAAGGGTATGGGTCGGGTTATAATAAAATTGGGTTGTTTGATTAGGGGTGTAATTGGGGGTTAAATTGAGGTTACGATTGCAATTGAAATGGCTGTGTATTAAATAACCAATTTCTCCCTTTTAATTTATATAAAAATAGTTAAAATAATTTTAAAACAAATTAAAAGCACTAAACTAATTAATAATATATAAATATTAATCTAAAAATACAAGAAATAATTTTACAATTGTAAAATGTCGTTAATCGTAATATAGCTTATGATTGCAATTTTATGCGATTTTAGTTTTAAAATATCAAATAAATTTGTAAAAATATGCAAAAATCACCTTTATCATATTTTGGAGTAAATATGAGGATGAAAATAAATAATACACAAAATGGTAATTTTAAGAATAATTATGGGATTTTGTACTGCCAAAATAAACAATAAATCGATTTTGCAAATCTTAAAAAATTAGGGAAAAATACCAAAACTCTTGGGCATGCTCATGTATGCATACATATACTATTTTTAGAATATTTTGAGTATATAAAATACATAGAAAAAAATTGGGTACCAACAGCTGCCCTGCTTTACCCGGGAAGGATGAAAAAGTTGTCGGGTAAAGATATGATGACCAATTTTGACCGAGAGAGACGACTTGCAAAAGGTTTTGATCGAGCTCTGGTTTTTGAGCTACCTACATATCCCTGGTTTTACAGGAATCAGGTCATATGTAGTTCAGGATACATCGACGGAGTATGCCGATGGAGGTTTGCGAAGAGATGAGCGCAATATTTAGGTTGGGAAGGGTGGTCAGGGACTGTAGGTTGCGAGAACCGGGGCAAGATCGCTCCTGTTGTAATGACCATTACCAGTCAGTGTACCTGCAAATGAATAATAGCAACATAGATTGTGCGTAAATTTAAACGTGATGCAAGTTCCCATTAGACCATGAATGTTGTCTTTGGACGGTTAGGATGATGTCCTCAGACCATGACATCCTAGGCCATGAAGCGTATAATAGAGGATTCGCAGGCTATGAAATGATGTTCTCGGGCTATGATAATGGTGCCTCTGAAACATGATGCTTTTGAATAATGATGTGCAGAATATAAAGCGTGGTCCTCGGGCAATGGCATGGCGTTCTCGGGCTATAAAGATGGTGCCTCCGAACAATGACGCCCTTGGACGGTTTGGCGGTATTTCAGCCCATAAAATGCAAGATTTGGCGGTATTTCAACCCATAAATCCAAGATTTGGCAGTATTTCAGCTGATGAAATGCAAGATTTGGCGGTATTTCAGCCGATGTGAAAGATAAATCTAAATGGCGATATTTCAGCCGATAGAAATTTAAATAAAGTAGGCGATGTTTCAGCCGATTTAGAAAAATGTAAATGGCAATATTTTAGCCGATATAGAGATTAAAATAAAGCTGGCGATGTTTCAGCCGATGTAGAAAAATGTAAATGGCAATATTTCAGCCGACAGAAATTTAAATAAGGTTGACGATATTTCAGCCCGTGCGGAATTTAAATAAAGTTGATGATATTTTAGCCGATATAAAGATTTAAATAAAGTTGGCGATATTTCAGCCGATGTAGAGATTTAAATAAAGTTGGCGATCTTTCAGCCATGCAGATGGAGGTAAAGCTTAACCTCGGAAGGCAGAATGGTAACCTTATGCAATGTAAAGAAATGCAGGATGGAGGTAGATCTTAACCTCAGAAGACAGAATGGTAGACTTATGCAATGCAGAGAAATGCAAGATGGAGACAATGCTTAGTCTCGGAAGGCAGAAAGGTAGCCATATGCAATGTTAAAAAATGCAGATGAAGACAGTGCCTAGTCTCAGAAGGCAGAAAGGTAGCCTTATGCAATGCAAAGAAAAATGCAGATGGAGACAATGTTTAGTCTCGGAAGGCAGAAAGGTAGCCTTATGCAATGAAAAAAATGCAGATGGAATCAGTGCTTAGTCTCGGAAGGCAGAAAGGTAGCCTTATGCAATGCAAAAAATACAGATGGAGACAGTGCTTAGTATCGGAAGGCAGAAAGGTAGCCTTATGCAATGCGAAAAATGTAGATGGAGACAGTGCTTAGTCTTGGAAGGCAGAAAGGTAGCCTTATGTAATGCAATAAATAAAGGTGAGGAGTAACGAAATCTCTTAGCTGATGGATGATGGTCGGTAGTTGGTCGTCCTTGTGGCTGCTGAGAATGTCATGCACGAATAGCACTTGAAAGTGGGCAATGATTTTGAGAGTCGTATTCCTGAAAAATATGAATTTGTAATCATATCTGATGACTTTATGTCTGGGGTGCCTGCATCCAAAGAAAAATCGTGATTTTTGTAAAGGGGAATATTAGTTCGTCTTTTCGTGGACCTCTCTTGTCCTACTCGGCTCTTGCTTTCATTGGGGGTAGTGTCGCTAAACAAAGCAAATTTGATAGTAGCCATGCATGACTTTAGCAAAATAATAAAAATATGATGTAAATAAATTATAGGTAAAATGGTTTTAGATGAACCGATGACTGCGACACGGTTCAAAGTATTGCCACCTCTTTTGCTCTGGAATTTTGAGGGTCTTCCTCAAAATTCTACCCCAGTTTACTGGGCTGGTGCTTCTGACGGCTGCGCGTGATGATTGGCGAAGATCAACTTCGGAATTTTGAGGGTCCTCCTCAAAATTCTGCCCCAGTTTCCAGTATCGGGGGAAATGAAAATGTTATTGAATTGTGACCGAACCCATAAGGCTGCCTACGTATACCCTCTTAAACGGGAATCAGGTCAGGCATAGTTCAAAGTAAATCATAAAGGAATCATAATGGTTACACATAGTATCGCTTCACTGCATCTGAATTGATCGGCTTTGGCCAGACTTCTCCATCTATTTCTGCGAGTATGAGGGCTCCCCCAGTTAGAACCCGGTGAACCATGTACGGACCTTGTCAATTAGGAGAAAACTTCCCTTTGGCTTTGTCTTAGTGCGAAAAAATCTTCTTCAGTACTATCTTCCCTAGCACGAACTGTCTTGGCCTGACTCTCTTGTTGAAGGCTCTGGTCATTCTGTTCTGATAAAGCTGACCATGGCAAACTGCATTCAATCGTTTTCTGTCTATAAGGGCTAATTGCTCATAGTGACTCTTTACCCATTCTGCATCTTCAAGTTCTACTTCCTGCATAACTCTCAGGGAGGGAATCTCTACTTTGGCTGGGATGAATGCCTCGATGCCATATACCAACATATAGGGAGTCGCCCTGGTTGATGTACGAACTATGGTGCGGAACCCTAATAGAGCAAATGATAGCTTCTCATGCTACTGTGAGCACGTGATTTTTGCCCTAAGCAAATTATTCCTAAAAAAATCCAAACAAAATAATTTTTCATTATTTT
>MU729812.1:0-17210 GCA_026770625.1 Nicotiana glauca
TTGGGACACCATAAATCTCCCAAGTGGCGACTCTGAAACTTAATAATAAATCCCGTTTCGATTGTCCTTTAATTGAAAAAAAATCCCTTCTACCACGCCCCTTCGCGGGGTGCGGTAGCGCCAAAAGGAGGTGTGACAGTGACGAGTATCTATACACCGGTGTCTAGCATGATCGTGGGTCCTTGTTTGTACTTATTCTGATATTTTTGGAACTCTTCCATGCTAATTGATGAATTCTACATAATGTGAAGAGTATGAGGATTAGATATGAATTGTAAATTCTTTGGAGTGTAGGCTCGAATGATAAAAATACTATTGAGTAAGAAATGAAAGAAATGGAAAGAGATATGATTAATCCCTTGCCAGAATGGTTTGAGTATATTGATTACCTCCCTTGCCGGGATGTGAAAGTTGTTATTGTTGCTCCCTTGGCGGGATTTAGCTGTTTATCTGTGTTTTCCCTTGCCGGGATTATTTTGTGTATTATATATTATGAAACGGGATCGTGTGGCACGCCGACCATTTATATATTTTAAAATGGGATCGTGTGGCACGCCGACCAATTATATATTATGAAATGGGAGTGAGAGGTACGCCTACCACGTGATATTATGAAATGGGAGCGAGTGGTACGCCTACCACGTGATATTATGAAATGGGAGCTAGTGGTATGCCTACCACGTGATATTATGAAATGGGATCGTATGGAACGCCGTCCACTTATAAATATATACATATTATGGGATCGTGTGGCGCGCCGACCACTTATATGAGTCATATTATTGATGTAGTTTCGTTATTATATACGTTGATCGTGTGGCGCGCCGACCACTTATATATCTGCACATGTTGTTTTTGGTAGGTCCTGTCTAGCCTCGTCACTACTTCGCTAGGGTTAGGCCAGGCACTTACCAGCACATGGGGTCGGTTGTGCTGATGCTACACTCTGTGCATCTTTTTGCACAGATCCAGGAGCAGCCTTTGGGCCACAGCAGTAGCATACTGTGCGGGAGCTATCTTCAGTCCAGGGACTTACGAGGTAGCCTAGCTGGCGTTCGCAAGCCGAAGTACCTTTCCATATTTTCTGTTTGTTTTCATTGTACTGAAACAGACACTATGTATTTTCTAGTTAGACTTTTTTGTAGCACTCTTTAGTGGTTCGTGAGATAGCGACTCCAGTCTTGGGTAGTGAAATATTAAACTCCCGCATTTTGGATTTTCAGTTATCCATGTTTTAAAAGACTTCCGCATTTATTTAAAGGCTCGTTATTTTATTATTGTTGTGTTATTCGAAGTTATTTAGATGTTTGGCTTGCCTAGCTTCGGCAGTAGGCATCATCACGACCCCCGATGGTGGGAAATCCAGATCGTGACAAGCTTGTATCAAAGCTCTAGGTTGCATAGGTCTCGCTACTCATGGACAAACTTAGTAGAGTCTGAGGGATCGGCACGGAGACGTCTGTATTTATCCCTCAGAGGATACGGAGTTAGGAAAAGTTTTACTTTTGTTTTTTCTTGTCGTGCAATTTTGTTTCTCAAATACTGATTGTCTTTCTACTCTGTTCCTTCGCAGATGGCGAGAACACGAGCTTCCTCTTCTACCGCGCAGTAGCCCGAGCCCCCAGCAGCAGCTCCTGCGATGGGCAGAGGCCGAGGCCAATGTAGGGGCAGAGCTAAGCCCCGGGCAGCAATCCTAGAGGTAGAGCCTCATATTGACTATGATGAGGATGTTGCAGCCCCAGCAGCTCTGTGGGCCCAGCTCAGGTCCCAGGAGGGGTCATGGTCACCCCAGATCTTTAGGATGCTCTAATCGAATTGGCAGGCTTTCTGGAGAGTGTCACTAGAGCGGGTTTGTTACCAGTAGCACCAGCCACTACTCAGGCTGTAGGAGGGGTTCAGACTCCTACTACACGTACTCTGGAGCAGGTAGCTCCCCAGACTCATGTCCCAGTGGTTCAGCCAGCTGTGGCAACTCAGTCGGGTATTGCAGCCCAGGCCGGTGATGGAGCGGCTATGTCTTCGGATGCCTTGTGAAGACTTGATCGGTTCTCCAAGCTCTTCACCACCACCTTCAGTGGTGCTTCATCGGAGGATCCACAGGATTTCTTATTCAGCTGTCATGAGATCCTTAGGACCATGGGTAAAGTGGAGACCAATGGGGTCCATTTTGCTACCTTCCGGCTTGCAGGATCCGCCAAGACTTGGTGTAGGGATTATTGCCTATCTAGACTAGCAGGGTCTCCAGCATTGACATGGGATCAGTTCGCGGAGTTGTTTTTGGAGAAGTTTCTCCCAGTCACTCAGCGGGAGGCACTTCACAGGCAGTTTTAGCACCTCCAGCAGGGCTCCATGACAGTTACACAATATGAGACTCGGTTTATTGATTTGGCATGCCATTCTATTGTGATACTCCCCACAGAGCGAGAGAGGGTACGGAGATTTATTGATGGATTGATTCAGCCGATCCGTCTCCAGATGGCTATAGGAGCTGGTAGTGAGATGTCCTTTCAGGAGGCGGCCAATACGGCCTGCCGAGTTGAGATGGCCCTCGCACGGGGAGGTGGACAGGTGTCCGATAAGATGCCTCGTTATTATGGTAGGTTCAGTAGTACCTCGTCTGGAGTTAGGGATTCTTATGTTAGAGGCCATTCACTGAGGCCCTTTCAATCAGCTCTTCAGGTTTCTCATGGTACTTCCGGTGGTCGTGGCTCTCAGTCACAGTATTCTGACCAGCAGATTTTCAGTTCACCATCAGCACCTATCAGCGCACCACTACTCCGTTATTCTCAGCAACCGAGGGCTTGCTTCATATGGGGAGACATAAGGCACATTGCCAGATATTGCCCTCGAGCTTCTGACAGCTCTCAGCATCAGGGTCCTCGCCCCATGATTCAGGCATCAGGTGATCCACAGCTCGCCCAACCAGCCAGAGGCGGGGGTAGGGATCATAGATGTGAAGGTAGAGACCGTAGAGGTAGAGCTCGGACCGGCAGAGGTAGAGGTCAGCCAGTAGCCGATCGTCCTAGAGACATGGTTCAGGGAGGTGGGGCCCAGCCCCGGTGTTATGCTTTGCCAGCCAGGCCAGAGGCTGAGTCTTCAGATGCTATTATTACAGGTACTATTCTGGTCTATGATAGGGATGCTTCAGTGCTATTTGACCCTGGGTCTACGTATTCATATGTGTCGTCTTATTTTGCACCCTACTTGGCTATGCCTAATGATGCTTTGGGTATCCCTGTTTATGTATCTACACCAGTGGGTGATTCTATAGTGGTCGACCGAGTTCATCGTTCCTGTGTGGTAGTGTTTGAGGGTCTTGAACCCGTGTTGATTTATCGCTTCTAGACATGGTGGATTTCGATGTTATATTAAGGATGGATTTGTTGTCCCCGTATCATGCTATCTTGGATTGTCACGCCAAGACCATGACCTTAGCATTGCCAGATTTTCCCCGATTGGAGTGGAGAGGGACCCCAGTTCATGCCACCCGTAGTGTTATTTCATATATAAAGGCTCGACGCATGGTCGAGAAGGGGTGTTTAGCTTATTTGGCATATGTTCACGATTCCAACGCAGAGGTTCCTTCTATTGACTCTGTTCCTATTGTTAGGGAGTTCCCCGAGGTTTTTCCTTCAGACCTGCCGGGTATGCTGCCCGATAGGGATATTGATTTCTGTATTGATCTGGCCCAGGCACGCAGCCCATTTCTACTCCTCCGTATCGCATGGCCCCGCTAGAGTTGAAGGAGTTAAAGGACCAGTTGCAAGATTTGCTAGAGAAGGGTTTTATCAGGCCTAGTGTTTCTCTTTGGGGTGCACCAGTGTTATTTGTGAACAAGTATCTACTGCCGAGGATTGACGATAAAGAACAAGTATATACTGCCGAGGATTGATGAGTTGTTTGACCAGCTTCAGGGTGCAAAGGTGTTCTCAAAGATAGACTTGAGATCTGGCTACCATCAACTGAGGATTAGGGCATCTGATGTCCTTAAGACAGCATTTTGCACTTGGTATCGGCATTATGAGTTTTTGGTCATGTCATTTGGGTTGACCCATGCCCCAGCAGCATTTATGGAGTTAATGAACCGAGTGTTCAGGCCTTATCTAAATTTGTTCGTGATAGTCTTTATTGATGATATTCTGGTGTACTCCCGCAGTCGAGAGGAGCACGAGCAGCACCTCAAAGTGGTTCTTCAGACTCTGAAGGATAGTCAGTTGTATGCTAAGTTCTCAAAGTGCGAGTTTTGGTTGAGTTTGGTTGCATTTTTGGGTCATGTTGTATCAGCAGAGGGCATTCAGGTGGACCCGAAGAATATTAAGGCAATCAAGAACTGACCTCGACCTGCATCAGTGACTGAGATTCGGAGTTTCTTGGGTTTAGCAGGTTATTATCGTCGGTTTGTGGAAGGATTTTCATCTATAGCAGCCCCGATGACCAGATTGACCCAGAAGGGTGCCCAGTTCAGGTTGTCAGACGAGTGTGAGGAGAGCTTTCAGAAGCTCAATACAGCTCTGACTATGGCACCGATATTGGTTTTTCCCACAGGTTTAGGGCCTTATACAGTTTATTGTGATGCTTCCAGTATTGGACTTGGTGTAGTATTGATGCAGGATGGCAGATTCATAGCTTATGCTTCGAGGAAATTGAAGATCTACGAAAAGAATTATCTGGTCCATGATCTAGACTTCGCAGCCATTGTTCATGCTTTGAAGATTTGGAGGCATTACATATATGGTGTGACGTGTGAGGTGTACACGGATCACAAGAGTCTCCAGTACTTATTCAAGTAAAAGGAGTTGATTTTAAGGCAGAGATAGTGGTTGGAGTTGTTGAAAGATTATGATGTTACTATTTTGTACCACCCGGGGAGAACCAATGTGGTGGCCGATACATTGAGTAGGAAGTCTGCCAGCATGGGTAGTCCTGCTTACGTTTCGATCAGTCAGAGACCGCTTGCTTTGGATATTCAGGCTTTGGCCAATCAGCTTGTGAGGTTGGACATTTTTTAGCCTAGCAGAGTGTTAGCCTGCGCGGTCACTCGTTCATCATTATTGGAGCGTATCCGTGATTGGTAGTTTGATGATCCCCATTTGTGTGTCCTGAGAGACACGGTGAAGCGTGGAGGTGCCACGGAAATGACCTTAGATGATGATGGTGTTTTTAGGTTTCGGGGGTGAGTTTGTGTGCCCAATGTCGATGGGATTCAAGAGTTGATCTTAGCGGAGGCCCATAGTTAGCGGTATTATATTCATCCGGGCGCCGCGAAGATGTGTCAGGACTTGCGGTAGCATTACTAGTGGAGTAGGATAAAGAAAGATATTGTTGCATATGTGGCTCGGTGTTTGAACTGTCATCAGGTCAAGTATGAGCATCAAAGGCCTGGTGGTTTGTTCTAGAGGATTGAGCTTCCCGAGTGGAAGTGGGAGAGGATTACCATGGATTTCGTTTCTGGACTTCCAATGACTCGGAAGTAGATTGATGTTATTTGGGCCATTGTTGATAGGCTGACCAAGGCAGCGCATTTTATTCCTGTTGCAGCCACCTATTCATCGGATATGTTAATTGAGATCTACATTCGGGAGATTGTTCGCCTTCTTGGGGCCCCGACATCTATCATTTCGAACCGGGGTATGCATTTTACCTCGCGCTTTTGGAGAGCAGTTCAACATGAGTTAGGCACCCATTTCAGTTGAGCACAGCGTTCCATCCTCAGACAGACGACCAGTCCAAGAGGACTATTCAGATATTGGAGGATATGCTCCGAGCCTGTGTCATTGATTTTGGAGGCTCTTGGGACCCGTTTTTGCCTTTAGCAGAGCTCGCCTACAACAACAGCTACTAGTCCAGCATTCAGATGGCTCCATATGAGGTATTGTACGGCAGGCGATGTCGGTCTCCAGTCGGATGGTTTGAGCCGGGAGAGGCTCGGTTATTGGGTACAGATTTAGTTTAGGAGGCCTTGGATAAGTTCAAGATCATTCAGGACAAGCTTTGTTCGGCTCAGTAGTGGCAAAAGAGTTATGCGGATCGCAAGGTTCGAGATGTAGATTTCATGGTTGGTGAGCGATTATTGCTTCGTGTATCTCATATGAAGGGCGTGATGAGATTCGGAAAGAAGGGCAAGCTTAGCCCTAGGTTCATTGGCCCATTTGAGATTCTAGATCGTGTGGGAGAGGTGGCTTACAGACTTGCCTTGCCACCTAGCTTGTTAGCCGTGCATCCTGTGTTTCATGTGTCCATGCTTCGGAGGTAATACGGCGATCCATCCCACGTGTTAGATTTCAGCACTGTCCAGTTGGACAAGGATCTGTCTTACGAGGAGGAGCCGGTAGCTATCCTTTACCGGTAGGTTCGACAATTGAGGTTGAAGAGTTTTCCTTCAGTGCGTGTCCAGTGGAGAGGTCAGCCTCCTGAGGCATCGACCTGGGAGTCCGAGTCTGATATGCGAATCCGTTATCCTCATCTATTTCCTGACTTAGGTACTTCTTTCTTTTGTCCGTTCGAGGACGAACGGTTGTTTTAGAGGTGGAGGATGTGACGACCCAAAGGGTCATCACGTGTTTCCTCATTCGCTTCGTGCTTCCAAGGCCTTAAAAACCTTACTTTTACTTGTCTTGATTGGCGTGCGCAGTCCGGGAGCGTAGCCGGAAAGTTTTTATGTTGAAATATGTGAAAAATTTAAAGAATTTTAATATTAATATGATTAAAGTTAACTTTGATCAACATTTTGGGTAAACAGACCCGGACCCGTGATGTGATGGACGCGGAGGGTCCATAGAAAAATATGGGACTCGAGCATGTGCCCGGAGTCGAAATCCGAGATCTAGAACCCGAGTAAAAGAATTTTTCTGTTAAATTATTTTTTTGAAATTATTAAGAAAAATAAAAATGAATATTTATTAAAAGACTATGATATCGGGCTCGTAGTTTGGTTCCGATGCCCGATACAAGTATTAAATATGTGTTAAGTGCTTTCTGTGAAGTTTGGTCGAAATCGAACGTCATTTGATGTTATTTTGGCAATTTGATTGCTCGGTTAAGTCCGTATGAATTTGTTGAGTTAGTCTATGTGATTGGTTAGGAGCCCCGAGGGCTCGGGAGTGAATTGGAGGTAGTTCGAGGTCTTTACACTTAGAATGGTAGCAGATTTTTTCTGCAATTTTTGCCTAGTGAGTTCCTTCTTCTCGTTCGCGGCCTTAGGCTCGCGTTCGCGTACCTTCCCCTGTTTCCTTCTCTGCGTTCGCGATCAAGTCCTCGCGTTCGCCTGATGCCAGATATGTTCGCGTAGGCCAATTTTCGGGCACTCAATATTTTCTCTTCGCGTTCGCTTCCCTAGTCCGCGAACGCGATGCTTGCCAACCTCTGTTCATCGTGAACGCGACCCTACTGTCACGAACGTGTAGGGTAATTTCACCCAGAAATTTTTAAGTCATAAAAACAGAACCATTACGGGATTTATTCCAATTTTTCATAAATCTTGTCTTCTCGACAGCACATAGGCGATTTTTAGAGCTAATCTTCACCAAAATTTTTTGGGTAAGTATTATCTAACCCGTATTCTTCATTTTCTATCATCATTTATCAAATTCCTAGACCTAAATCACGAAATCAAAGTAGAAATTAAGGATTTTTGGTGGAGTTAGGGTTTTGGAGATTTTGGGTGATTCAACCTCAATTTGGGGTCGAATCTTAAAACAAATTGCATATTTGAACTCGTGGGGTTATGGGTGCCTAGGTTTTGCTCCGAGCCCCGTGTTTGGACCAAGTTGGCCCAGTGTTGAATTTTTGTATTTTTAAAAGAATGCTAGGAAATTCATATTTAGGCTATGGGATATTGCCAATGAGTCTTTATTGATATGATTGAATTAAATATGCCTAGATATCATTGTTCTGGAGTCGGATTGTAGAGGAAAGGCGATATTTCAGGATTGATTGCTATTCTTTGGACCAAGTTAAGTGTTTGATCTAACTCTGGCTTGAGGTAATAGGATTAGAGTGTTATGAATTGCTAATTGCTAAATGATCGAGTACGGTGTACAGGTATGGTGACGAGTATATATACACCGGTGTCTGGCATGACTGTGGGTCCTTATTATTCTGATATTTTTGGGACTCTTAAATGCTAATTGATGAATTTTACATAATGTGAAGAGTATGAGAATTAGATATGAATTGTAAATTCTTTGGAGTGTTGGCTCGAACAATAAAAATACTATTGAGTAAGAAATGAAATAAATGGAAAGAGATATGATTAATCCCTTGCCGGGATGGTTTGAGTATATTGATTATCTTCCTTGCCGGGATGTGAAAGATTTTATTGTTGCTCCCTTGCCGGGATTTAGCTGTTTATCTGTGTTTTCCCTTGCCGGAATTATTTTGTGTATTATATATTATGAAATGGGATCGTTTGGCACGCCGACCACTTATATATTATGAAATGGAATCGTGTGGCACGCTGACCACTTATATATTATGAAGTGGGAGCGAGTGGTACGCCTACCATGTGATATTATGAAATGGAAGCGAGTGGTACGCCTACCACATGATATTATAAAATGGGATCGTGTGGCACGCCTACCACGTGATATTATCAAATGGGATCGTGTGGCATGTCGTCCTCTTATAAATATATATATACTATGGAATCGTATGGCGCGCCGACCACTTATATGAGTCGTAGTATTGATGTAGTTTCGCTGTTATATCCGTTGATCTATTTTTCACTGTATCCCCCCCCTCCCCCGAGCATGCCCCTTTCCACTTTTATTTGATATTTTCTGTTGTTATTTCTCCAACACTCGAAATTTCATTCCAACTCCAATATCAAAAAGTCAACTATGGTCAAACTTCTCCACTTTCCAAACTTTAACTTTTCCAACTTTTGCCGAAACACATCAAATTACCCTACGGACCTCCAAATCCGAATCCGAACGCACACCTAAGTCTAAAATCACCATAAAAAGCTGTTGAGATCACCCAAAGCCCATTCCAGGGCTGTTGACTCAAAAATTCAATTCCAGTCAAATTCTCACCGTTTAAACTTCCAAAACTAGATTTCTTCTTTCAGTTTGACTTTTAATCATCCATTAAGTTAATTCAACCATGAACTCAAGTCGATACTCATATTATGCAGCCGTTACAGACCTTACACCATCGAATAGAGCTTAATTTCTCAAAACGACCGGCCAGGTTGTTACAATCAAAGGCGTTAGGTGGAGCATAGACTCCTACTGCTCAGGCTCTTGGTCATGCAGCTGCAGTGTATCAGACTTCAGGTGTATTACCCTCAGATTGGGCCCAGTCAGTTGCTATAGTGGTACCCGAGCCTAGACCAACTACGGATGGTGACCCACAAAAGTTATTAGAGAAATGGACTAGGCTACACCCTCTTATCTTCAAGGGTGAGCAGCATGAGGATTCCCAGGACTTCATTGATAGGTATAGGGACAGACTGCACAACATAAGGATATCGGAGTCTTATGTGATTGACTTTACTACATTCCAGCTGAAGGGAAAGGGCCCTAGATGGTGGTAGTCCTATGTTCTTGGCAGGCTAGCAGGTTCTCCTCCCATCACTTGCGGTCAGTTCACGCAGTTGTTCTTGGACAAGTATATTCCACTCTCTGAGAGGGAAGAGTTGCGGTATCAGTTTGAGTAGCTTGAGCAGGGTCAGATGCCAGTGACCGACTATGAGGCAAGGTTATCTAAGTTATCCACCATGTATTGATGATACTTCCTACTAACGCAGAGAGGGTGTGGAGGTTCGTTGCAGGGTTGCATTTTTGCATTAAGGCCAACATGGACCGAGAGGTGGAAATAAGGACTCTTTATTATCTAGTAGTGGAGATTGCTCAGAGGATTGAGGACTACAATCTAAAAAGTAGAGAGCAAGCGCAGCAAGACAATAGGGCCCGATTCTCTTGAGAGTTCAGAGGTGCCCTGGCTAGAGGCAAAGGCAAGTTATGGAGGGGTCAACCTAGTAGGCCCCCGTATACAGCACTACCTCCTCGAGCTTCCCCAGCGCGCCCCTATTTTAGCATCATCCCAGAGAGTTCCTACCATTTGCCAGCTATTCAAGGTTCCTCCAATGGGTATTTAGGTCCCCCATGGTTCTTCTAATCCCTATTTCAGCGTTATGCCAGAGAGTTCAAACCATCTACCAGCTATTCAGAGTTCCTCCAGTGGGTATTCAGGCCATCAGGGCCAGGCCTACGGACAGTAGTCTACGGTGCCGAGAGAAGTTGTTACGAGTGTGGACTTACGAGTCACATGAAGAGGCCCTGCCCCGGACTTCGGGCAAGGCAGTGTAGGGTCAGGAGGCCATGAGTACAGCACCAGTTGCCTAGCCTCCCAGAGGTGGGGGACAGATGGGTAGAGGCCGTCCTAGAGTTGGAGGCCATACAGGGAGAGGTTAGCCAGCTACTACTCAATTAGGTAGAGGCCAGCTAGCCGGCGCTCTAGGCAAATTCTATGCCCTCTCGGCCAGACTAGATGCATTGGCCTCAGATGCCGTTATCACAGGCGTTATTTCCGTCTGCGGTAGGGATGCTTCAGTGCTATTTGATCCAGTGTCTACCTATTCATATGTGTCATCTTTTTTTGCTCATTACGTGGATATTTCTCATGAGCTTTTGGGTACTCATGTTCATGTGTCCACTCTTGTGGGCGATCATGTGGTTCTGGATCAGATCTACCTGTCCTGTATGGTAAAATTCTGTGGTTTTAAGAGTAGGAAGATCTCTTGTTGCTTGATATGACCTACCTTGAGGAAATCCTGGGCATGGATTGGTTATCTCCATATCACGCTCTCCTAGATTGACTGTTACATTAGTGATGCCATAATTGCCAAGGTTGGAGTGGAATGGTTCCTCAATTGATACACTTAGTCGGGTCATCTCTTTTTTGAAGGCTCAACATATGGTCGAGAAGGGCTGCTTGGCTTATCTAGATTATGTTTGGGACACCACCACATATTCTCCGACAATTGATTCAGTCCAGTAGTACGGGAGTTCGCCGATGTGTTTCCTTCTAACCTTTTCGGTATGCCACCGGAGAATGATATTGATTTCTGCATTGATTTGGCTCCAGGCACCCAACTTATATCTATTCCACCATATCGTATGGCTTCGGAAGAGTTGAAGGAGCATCTTGAGGAGTAGTTAGCAAAGGGGTTTGTTAGACCAAGTGTGTCACCTTGGGGTGTACCAGTGTTGTTTGTAAAGAAGAAGGATGTGACCATGCGGATGTGCATTTATTACCGCTAGTTGAAAAAGGATACCATCAAGAACAAGTACCCGTTATCGCGCATTGATGATATGTTCGACCGGTTGTAGGGTGCTAAGGTGTTCTCTAAGATCAATTTGAGGTCAGGGTACCATCAGTTGAAGACTCGGGACTCAGTTGTTCCGAAGACTGCTTTCCGTACTAGATATGGTCATTATGAGTTCCTTGTGATGTTCGTTGGCTTGACTAATGCCATAACAACGTTTATGGACTTGATGAACAGGGTGTTCAGACCTTATATTGATTCCTTTGTTATTTTCTTTATTGGCGACATCTTGGTATACTCACGTAGCCTGGGGGAGCACAAGCAGCATTTGAGAGTAGTGCTTCAGACCCTGCGAGAGTAGGAACTATATGCTAAGTTCTCTAAGTGTGAGTTTTGGCTAGATTCAATGGCATTCTTGGGGCATATTGTGTCAGTAAAGGGTATTGAGTTGGATCCCAAGAAGATTGAGGCAGTTCAGAGTTGGCCACATCCTACTTCAGTGACCGAGATCAGGAGTTTCCTAGGGTTAGCAGGTTATTACTGTCAATTTGTTCAGGGTTTATCATCTATTGCATCACCTCTGACTAGATTGGCCTAGAAGAGTGCCCCCTTCCGTTGGTCCGATGAATGTGAGGCGAACTTTCAGAAGCTCAAGACGGCCTTGACTACAGCATCGGTTCTAGTGTTTCCTTTCGGTTCGAGGATGTAAACGGTATATTGCGATGCCTCACCTATTGCCTTGGGATGTGTATTGATGCATGAGGGGAGAGTTATTGCATATGCTTCATGTTAGCTGAAGATTCACGAGAAGAATTACCCTATGCAAGACCTAGAGTTAGCAGCGATTATTCATGCTCTTAAGATATGGAGGCATTATCTGTATGGGGTGTCGTGTGAAGTTTATACTGATCATCTCAGCTTACAGCATTTGTTCAAACAAAGGGACCTTAATTTGAGGCAGTGTAGGTGGCTTGAGTTACTAAAGGATTATGACATCACCATTCTTTATCATCTGGGCAAGAAAAATGTGGTCACAGATGCCTTAAGTAGGAGAGTAGAGAGTATGGGTAGCTTGCATTCATTTCAGCGGAGGAGAGGCCACTAGCTTTGGACATTCAGTCCTTGGATAACGACTTGTGAGGTTGGACATATCAGAGCCCAGTTGAGTCCTTGTGTGTGTTCTTGCTCAGTTTTCATTGTTAGGGAGATCAAGGCCCGGTAGTTCAATGATCCGCATTTGGTAGTTCTCAGGAGACGACGCTATAGAGTAGTGCCAAGTAGGTTTCTATGGGCGAAGATGGTGTTCTTCGACTCCAGAGTCACCTATATGTTCCTAATGTCGATGGCTTGAGAGAGAGGATTCTGGAAGAGGCACATAGTTCACGATATCCTATTCATCCGGGTGCTACAAAGATGTATCGAGACTTGAGGCAGAATTACTGGTGGCGGCTAAGGAATAAGGACATCATTGAGTATGTGGCTAGGTGTTTGAATTGACAGCAGGTTAAGTATGAGCACCAGAGGCCAGGTGGCCTACTACAACAGATGCCTATAACAGAGTGGAAGTGGGAGTGCATTACTATGGACTTCATAGTTGGGTTGCGCGGACATTGCAGAAGTTTGATGGAGTTTGGGTCATTGTCGACAGATCGACCAAGTCAGCGCACTTTATTCCGATTGTGACTACTTATACTTCAGAGAGGTTGGCTCAGATTTACATTTGGGAGATAGTCTGGTTGCATGGTGAGCCTGTTTCCATCATATCAGATAGAGGCCATTAGTTCACTTCCCATTTTTGGAGTGTCGTTCAGAGTTAGATGGGGATCCGTGTGGATCTCAGCAAAGCATTCCATCCTCAGACCGACGGACAGTTGGAACAGGCAGTTAAGATTTTTGAGGACATGCTTAGAGCATGCGTGATTGACTTTGGAGGGCAGTGGGATCAGTTCTTGCCCTTAGCAGAGTTTGCTTACAACAACAACTATCAATCCAGCATTGAGATGGTTCCATTTGAGGCTTTATATGGTCGGCGATATCACTCTCATATCGGGTGGTTCGAGTCTGGTGAGGCTAAGTTGTACGGTACAGACTTGGTGAGAGATGCCTTGGAAAAGGTAAAGTTAATTCAGGAAAGGCTTCACGCAGCACAGTCCAGACAGAAGAGTTACGTGGATCAGAAGGCACGTGATGTATCATTCATGGTCGATGAGAGGTTCTCTTGAAAGTCTCACCGAAGAAAAGGATTATGAGATTTGGGAGAAAGGGCAAGTTGAGCCCCAGGTTTGAGGTGTTGAGGCGAGTTGGGAAGGTTGCTTATGAGCTCGCTTTACCTCTCAGCCTGTCAGGAGTTCATCCAGTTTTTCACGTGTCTATGCTTCGTAGGTATTACGCCGACCTATCCCATGTGATAGACTTTAGCACTATACAGCTAGACGAGAGCTTGGGCTATGAGGAGGATCCAGTTGCCATTGTTGATAGACAAGAGTGCCAGCTGAGATCCAAGAGGATTTCTGTAGTAAAGGTCCAGTGGAGTGGCCAACCAGTTGAGGAGGTGACCTGGGAGACCGAGGAGGACATGCAGAGCAGATATCCCCATCTTTTCCCTAGCTCAGGTACTTTTCTATGTCCGTTCGAGGACGAACGTTTGTTTAAGAGGTAGAGAATTTAACGACCCGACTGGTCGTTTTTCTTTCTAAAATCTTGTGCCCCTAAATAAGACTTTCTGTACTTGCTTTAACTTATTTACAACTTGCGGGGATAGTTGGTTCAGGACTTGGACGAGTTTGGATTAAAATCGGAAAGCTTAGTTCCTTAAGGTTGGATTAAAAGTCCAAGTTTAATTTTGGTCAATATATTTAGTAAACGGACCTGAACTTGCATTTTGACAGTCCCGGAGGTTCCGTAGGAAAATATGGGATCCGGTCGTATGCCCGGAATTGAATTCCGAGGTCCCTAGCCCGAGTAATGAATTTTTTGTTAAAAATTGTTAAACTGAAATTCTAAGGATTTAAAGAATTGAATAATATTTGATCATGTTGGTATCGGGCCCATATTTTGGGTCCGGAGCCCGGTACAAGTCAAATATAACATTTAAATCTTGTCTGTGAAATTTTGTGAGAAACGGGACTGATTTGACATGATTCGTATGTCCGATTGTAAAAATAGGAATTTTGAATGTTCTTCAGGATTTCATGCGTTTTGGAGTTGAATTCGTAGTTTTATATGTTATTGTGGTGATTTGATCGCTCGAGAAAGTTTGTACAATGCGGTTGGACTTGTGTGAGTATTCGGAGTGGAGCCCCGAGGGCTCGGGTGAGTTTCGGGCATGGGTTGGGAATGAAAAATGCCCCAGTAATCTGGTGTTTCGGGGAAAAGGTGCAGGTCTCGCAAATACGAGGAAATGTTCGAAATTGCGAACTTCGCATTTGCGAGGAAAGCATCGCATTTGCGATGAAGCCAAGCTGGGGGCATTGGTCGTATTTGCGACATTTTCTTCGCATTTGCGAACCCAGCAGGGTCCGCATTTGCGACCCCTCTATAGCATTTGCGATCAAGGCAGGGGGAGGCCCAGTTCGCATTTGCGATCGTTTTGTCGCAATTCGAACTTCGCATTTGCGAACCTGATGTCACAATGCGACATTAGAGGCCTGGACACGGCTTTTAAAAACGGGACTTAGGCCATTTATTTCATTTCACTTCTACACTTGAGCGATTTGGGAGCTTTCAAAGAAGGTATTTCAACCTAGCATTGTGACTTAAGTTATTCCTACTTAATGTGAGTTTAATACTTGGGTTTTGGGTAGATTAACAAACACAAATTAGTAAAAATTATGGGATTTGAGTAAAACCTAGGATTTTGATAAAAACAAGATTTAACCATGAAATTTGCTATGGAATGAAGCAAAAATTATATATTATTGATCCTTAGGTTATGGGTAACAACTTTCTCCAAAAATTTTCGTCATCCAGGCATGTCGGCCCGGGGTCGAATTTTAGGAATCTTGTAATTTGGATTGGGGAATCACCTTAATGGTTGGGATATGAACTTTTAAGACTATATTGATTGGTTTCTATGCTATTTGGATAGTTTTGGAGTGTTTGGCACCAAATTGAGGGTTTGGGCTTAAGCTTGGACCGGAAAGTAGGCCGTGAAGCGAGGTGAGTCTCCTTTCTAACTTTGTACGAGAGAATTTCCCCCATGTGTGAAAAAAATGAGTTGCCGCTAAATGTGGGGTCAACGTACACACAAGGTGACGAGAGTTCGTATGTAGCCACTATTATGCTTAAGTCCGGGTATTCTAGGACCCAAAAGTATGCTTTATGTGTTATTCTTGTAACTTTATTATCAATATGGGTTGCTTAAATCATGTGGAATGTGGTAAATGAATTTATAAAGAGGAATATCATCTTCTTGACCATTTAAAGAGAAGTTGACATTTCTTTGAATAATTTCTTCTCTGATAAATTCCTGCTTGACTGTTTGTTATGTTTAATTATATTAGATCATGTCGCATGTAGGATTCGCGAGCGGGGTAATAGATGGCATCTATGGTACGCGCTGTTCGACCTTCCAGGAATGCACACTTTACTTTTATGTTGGATCGGGTCGTACGACCTCGACACTACCTGCGCATGCTTCTTACTCGGTACTTTTGTGATTTGAATTGTGTTAAATACCCCGAAATATAAATGGTTATTGTGGTATTATCTAGGAAAGAACCTATCACATCTTGCTATATAGTGATATTTATCTATGACATCCATGCTTAACATAACACTTACTTATATTATTTGACCCTAGTAAGTGTCAAGTCAACCCCTCGTCACTATTTGTTTGAAGTTGGACTGGATACTTACTGGGTACATATTGATTATGTACTCATACTACGCTTCTGTACTTAACTATATAGGATCTGAGGTAGGTACGTCTGGCTACCCGACTGGTGCGCATCCTTGATTGTAGGCCGAGATTCCACGGTGAGTTGCGCCTTTCCCATGCCGTTAAGCAGCTTGATGGAGTCTCTCTTGTTTTTGACTGTCAATTCTATTTCAGACAGTAGGATAGATTTATTCTTTTGTATATTCTACTAGATGTCCATATAGTTGTGACACCAGGTCTTGGCACACTGTGACGACTCAAAGGGGTCATCACCTGTTTTTCTCATCTATTTTGTGCTTCCGAGGCCTTGAAGACCTCATTTTCTATTGCCTCGATTTGCATGCGCAGTCCGGGTGCGTAGCCAGAAAATTTTTGTGTTAAAATATGTGAATTCTGTGAAAATTTTGAAGAATTTTGATATTAATATGGTTATAGTTTACTTTGGTCAACATTTTTGGTAAATGGACCCGGACCCGAGATTGGACGATCTCGGAAGGTCCGTAGAAAAATATGGAACTCGGGCATGTGCCCGGAGTCGAAATACGAGGTCCAGAACCCCGGTAAAAGAATTTTTCTGTTAAATTGTTTTTTGAAATTATTAAGGAAAAATAAAAATGAAAATGAGTTAGAAAATATAGGTATCGAGCTCGTATTTTGGTTCCGACGCCCGGTACAGGTCATAAATATTGGTTAAGCGCTTCCTGTAAAGTTTGGTTGAAAACGGACGTCGTTTGTCGTGTTTCGGACTAAAAATGGAAAAATTTGGAAGTTTTGAACTTTGAAATGAAATTTATGAGTTTTGAGGTTTGATTCGTTGAATTCGATGTTATTTTAGCGATTTGGTCGCTCGAGCGATATGGACCTCGTTTTGGGGTCGGATTTAAGAACAAATTATATATTTGCACTCATGGGAGTATGGGTGAATTTATTTTGGTTCGAACCTCGGGTGTTGACCAAGCGGGCCCGGGGTCGATTTTGCAAAGTTTGGGCAGAATGTTAGAAATATTATATTTAGGCATTTGGGTTGGATTGTTGAGTATTATTGATGATATTAAATCAATT